>JARBWK010000004.1:188517810-188689096 GCA_030556195.1 Anolis apletophallus
AAGAGCTGGGCATGTTTAGCCTGAAGAAGAGAAGGCTCAGAGGAGACATTATGAGAGCCATGCATAAATATGTGAGGGGAAGTCATAGGCAGGAGGGAGCAGGCTTGTTTTCTGCTGCCCTGGAGACTAGGACGCAGAATAATGGCTTCAAACTACAGGAAAGGAGATTCAACTTGAACATGATGAGGAACAACTTCCTAACTGTGAGAGCAGTGGAACTCTCTGCCCAGGAGTGTGGTGGAGGCTCCTTCTTTGGCTTTTAAGCAGAGGCTGGATGGCCATCTGCCGGGGGCAGGCATGTAGCCGGGGGGGGCTTCAGCCCCCCGAAATTCTCAGGGTGGTCCGCGAGAAGGCCTTACTGGTACATTATTTAAACTGTTATGTGCATTTATATCATGATCTGATCACCATGCTCATTATATCCCACATTCATGGGGTTTTTGGGATAACAATACAAAAGGTTTGCTAGGGTAGACCCTCTTCTAGGGTTCCCATATGTCCCTTATTCTAAGGGACGTCCCTTATTTTGGCCCTAAAATTTGTGTCCCTTATTTTCAGGCCCTGTCCCTTATTTTTGACTAGCAGGACAGGACTGGGCGGGGTTGACCAGAGGAAGGTGCGCACTGTGGTTTCCACGGCAACGCCTGCCCGGGGATTCCAACTCGCAGGGCAGCCTGTGTCCCCGTTGGAAGGAAGAGGCGATACAGGACTTTTTCAAAGTACAGTAGACTAATTAACCGTTACCCAAGGGGAATGTTGGATCATGTTGGATAAAGATAGTTTCTGGTTGCTTGAGAGTTACTCTTAAAATAGCTGTGCATCCCAATACTATACAATGCTGTGTATCCCATACTATACTATACCATTAACTATTGACATAATAATCATGAAGATGTACTGTCTTATAAAATTTATTTTATTTTAATGTTTAGACAGTGCACTTTTAAAGTCAGCAAAGTCAAGTACTAAATACAGATGGAGAAAATAAGGTAGTTCTAATAATGTTTTTCTGAATGACAAAGCATGCAGAAACATACCATGTACTGTTAAGAGGGTGTAAGTCAGTTTCTTTTGTGAGTTTCAATCATTATCTTATTCTGTTAATAAAACTATTTCTAGCTAATGTTTGAGTTTCAAGATTTTCATGAAGTGTCCCTTATTTTTGTGAAAAATCCCGTAAATGTCCCTTATTTCTTATATCAAAAAATGGCAATCCTACCTTCTTCCACCCAGTCTCAGCCCCCCCACCCCGAATCAAAATCCTGGCTACGGCCCTGGCCGGGGGTGCTTTGAATGCGGATTTCCCTGCTTCTTGGCCGAAAGGGGTTGGGCTGGATCAGGGCCGTAGCCAGGATTTTGATTCCGGGGTGAGTTTGGTTTGGGGGCTGAGACTGGGTGGAAGAGGGTCTACCCTAGCAAACCTTTGTATTGTTACCCCAATAACCCCATTAATGTGGGATATAATGAGTATGGTGATCAGATCATGATATGAATAAACATAACAGTTTAAATAATGGACCAGTAAGACCTTTTTGTGGACCACCCTGAGAATTTCGGGGGGGGGGGGGCTGAAGCCCCCTTAGCCCCCCTCAGCTACATGCCTGTATGCAGGGCCGTAGCCAGGATTTTGATTTGGGGGGGCTGAGTTTGGTTCGGGGGGCTGAGACTGGGTGGAAGAGGGTCTACCCTAGCAAACCTTTTGTATTGTTATCCCAATAACCCCATTAATGTGGGATATAATGAGCATGGTGATCAGATCATGTTATGAATAAACATAACAGTTTAAATAATGTACCAGTAAGGCCTTTTCGCGGACCACCCTGGGAATTTCGGGGCTGAAGACCCTTAGCCCCCCCTGGCGACATGCCTGGGCTGGATGGTCCACGGGGGTCTCTTCCAACTCTAGGATTCGGATGACCCAGAAGCTCTCTGCAAGGAAGCCACGCAAGATGCTGAGTTTTCACAGCACGTGAGAGCCGCTCCCCTCAGCGCTGCTGCCTTTGGTTTGCTGCGGGAGGGAGGGAGGTCACCCACCCGAGCCCGCTTCGGAGCGTGCCACGCGCGTGGGTTTTCCTCGCAGCCCCTAGGAGGGGAGGGCTAGCCAAGCAGGCTAGTCTCCTCGCCTGCCGCTTTCCGCAGCCACTGCTGGTTTCAGCCTCCCGCGGGTGGAAAGCGCTCCCGAAGAGGATGCCGCAAACTTCGGGGCGCTTGCGGAGGGGAGTCGGGTTTGGAGCCTGGTTCTTCCAAAGCGTGTGTGTGAACGCTTCCCCTCCCTCCCTGGGGTGGGGGTGGTATGGCTCAGAAGACATTCTGCAGCAAACAGTAGCATGGGGAAGCAAGGGGGAGAGAGAGAGAGAGAGAGAGAGAGAGAGAGAGAGGAACCTGCAGCAACACCCCCTCCCTTGGCTCAGGATTGTCATTCTCCCCCAGGGGCTCTTGAAGGACACTCAGAGAGGGGAGCACCTTTGGCTTCAGGACCGCCCCCCCCCCCAGCCAAGGCCGCGCCTCATTGCACAATCCCCCAGCTACCCGTGCGTGCTAAGCTCAGCCTGCCGCTTCCAAGCCTATTTTTGTCCTTTCTTGCCCTTTCTTTCTCCCCCCCCCCAGGAATTAAAATTCAGCCCACATTCCTGACTAGTTTGTAGTCCCTTGCTCACCTCCGCCAAAGAAGTGGTTTTGCCTGACCTTTGTACTAAAGCCGACCTAGTAAAGGAGACTAGCTTTAGGTATTATTTCACCGGGTAAGTCTGGCTGGTTAAAGCACTGAGCTGCTGAATAGATTACTGCAAGGCACTCTACGTGGGGCTGCCTTTGAAGACAGTTCGGAAATTACAACTAGTCCAATGGGCGGCAGCCAGATTACTAACTGGAGCTACATACAGGGAGCATACCACCCCCCTGTTGTGTCAGCTCCACTGGCGGCCTGTCCACTTCCGAGCTCAGTTCAAAGTGCTGGTTTTGACTTTTAAAGCTCTATATCAGGGGTGCTCACACTTTTTCAGCATGGGAGCTACTGATTAAAAAACCAAGTCCCAAAGATCACCTACCCAGAAATGTAAAACGTATAACTATTTTCTTATTTATTTATTTATATTTATTATTCATTTTTATGTACCACTCCTTCCAGCAGGCTCGGGGCAGTTTACATAAAATGAAGTTATAAAACATCAACATTTCAATTTAATAACAACAATATAAAACAGAGCATAAAAATACATCCAACCACCCCATTTCTCCCACACTGCCATATTACCACACATATTATCAGCCAGAAAGTAAGAAGAGAGGCTTTTGAACTGCAAGGCCATTTAATACTCAGCAAGGTAAACAAAGGGGCATGCAAAAATACATCCAACCACCCCATTTCTCCCACACTGCCATATTCCCCAACATATATTTCTCAAGGAACAAAGCAAGCAGAGAGGCTTTGGAGCTAAAAGGCCATTTTTAAACATTAAAAATAAACAAAGAGACATGCCACAGAACAATCAAGCACCCACCCCAAAGTAAAAAGACCGACCTTTGAGATGCGGTAAGGAAGTGACCCCAAAGCGTCCTTCTTCTTCTCCTCCGTCGTTGCTCCTACTTCCACGCCACCAGCATGCGTGCCGCCTCCAAGAGCTCACGAGAAGTCCGAGAGGTAGAATGGGCGCTTCTGCGCATGCGCGCGGGGCCAGCCATGCATCACGTCATCCAGGCCCGCCCCTTTGGTCTCCTACGACTCTGAGTGGCTGGAGAAGGATGGAGGGAGGGAGGAGGAGGAATCCAAAAGAGGGGGCCCATTCTGCCTCTTGGACTCTGGAGCTTTGGAGGCGGCGCGCAGCAGGCGCGGGAGGAGCAACGACGGAGGACTTCTTTGCAGCGTGCAGGGGTGCACGCTGCAAGAGGACCAACAGCAAAAAATCTGGTCAGGGGCCCGAAGATCACCAGGATGAGGCCTGAAGATCACCCTGGTGATCCCGATCACCATTCTGAGCACCCCTGCTCTATATGGTTCTGGCCCAGCTTACTTGTCCGAATGCATCTGCCGGTACGTCCCACCTCGTAATTTAAGATCATCCGGGAGGCCCTGCTCTCGCTCCCGCCAACTTCTCAAATGCGGTTGGTGGGGACGAGGGAGAGGGCCTTCTCGGTGGTGGCTCCCCGTCTGTGGAACGCGCTTCCCAGTGACATACGATCAATTCCATCCCTCCTGGCATTCAGGAAAAATGTAAAATCCTGGCTATGGGACCAGGCGTTTGCACACTAGCACAAGGCAGCATTTTAGATTGGATTTTAATGGAAAGTTGATGAATAGGGCTCAATGCTTTTATGGACGGAACACTGTTTTTAACTTAATTTAATGTGTATGATGCTTAATGTAATTGTATTTTAATGTATTTTAATGTTGAATGTTTCTGCGGTTTTATATTGTGTTTTACTGTGTGGGCATCGAATTGTGCCTTTTTGTAAGCTGCTCTGAGTCCCCCCTCGGGGGTTGAGAAGAGTGGGGTAAAATGCCGGAAATAATAAATAAATAAATAAATAAAACTTGCTGACTGAAAAGTGGGCGGTTCGAATCAAGGGAGCAGGGTGAGCTCCTGCTGTTAGGCCCAGCTTCTGCCAACCTAGCAGTTCAAAAAAACATACAAATACGAGTAGATCAATAGGTACAGCTTCTGGTGATAAACTCTCAGAAACTCTCAGCAGTGGGTTAAGCTGGTGAGCTTGTTGACCGAAAAGTTTGAATTCAGGGAGCGGCATGAGCTTCCACTGTCAGCCCTAGCTTCTGCCAACCTCTCTGGCTTTACTTCGCGAACCAAGATTCTTAGGAAGGACTCATCCCACGCTTTTTACAAGCGCCTTGATGACAAAAAAAAGTTGGATGTGTCCTTCGAGCCTGTGCAATGGATTTTTCTGGTGGAGCGCAGCGTGCACAGAACTGGCCTCACCCTTTAAACCAAAGGTTCTTCTGCCGGGGCCTAGCAAGCTTGGACGTCAGCAGAGGGGCATTTTTCCATCTTCGTCAGGCCCCCTACTTGTCTCGGCACGACTTGGCCACGGTGATCCAAGCTACGGTCATCTCAAGGCTAGACTACTGTAATGCTCTCTACATTGGCCTGCCTTGTTGGTGACCCGGAAAATTAAACTGGTGCAGAACGCCGCAGCTCGGCTGCTCGCAGGAGTACCCGCGAGTTGCCATATTACAGCAATTCTGTGGGAACTGTACTGGCTCCCTATTGAGTTCCGGATCACCTTCAAGGTGATCAGCTGCAGCGGATCAGCTGCAGCAGTTCTTAGAAGACACAGCTGGACTTGATCCCTTCCAGTCCGGCTTCCGTATTGGGCATGGGACGGAGACCGTGCTCACCGCCATTACAGACCAACTTCGCCGCCAGCTGGACCAGGGTGGGTCAGCCCTGCTTGTTTTGTTAGACCTAACAGCAGCATTTGATACTGTAGATCATGCACTGTTGGCCCACCGTTTAGCCGTGACTGGGGTGAGGGGGACTGCCCTTACGTGGGTGGCCTCCTTCCTCCGGGACCGGGGACCCCGTGGGGAGAGGGGTGACGAGGTCTCCGGGAGACTCCCATTAAGTTGTGGGGTCCCCAGGGGCCATCCTCTCGCCCTTATTATTCAACATTTACATGCGCCCCTGGCACAGCTGGTTCGCGACTTTGGTCTGGAGTGTTATCAGTATGCGGATGACACCCAGCTTCTGCTGAGAATGGACGGTGGGCAGGACACCGTACCCGATTGTTTCCATCTATGCCTGGAAGCCGTGACTGGTTGGCTGCGTGCCAGCCGGCTGAAGGTGAATCCGTCGAAGACGGAGATCTTGTGGCCCGGTCGCCCTGGGCTGGATGAGTGCCGGTTGCCTACCCTGGATGGCGAGCAGCTTAGCCCGTCATCCTCGTAAAGAGCTTAGGTGTCCAATTGGACCCTTTGCTGACCATGGAGACTCAGGTCGCCATGGTCAGCAAAACGGCGTTTACCACCTCCGCCAGGCTAGGCGACTGGCACCCTACCTGTCCAGGGACGACCTGGCCACGGTGATCCAGGCGACGGTCATCTCGAGACTGGACTACTGTAACGCCTCTCACGTGGGTCTTCCCTTGTCGACAATCCGGAAACTCAAGCTGGTGCAGAATGCCGCCGCTCGCTGCTGGTGGGAGCACCAGTAAGGGAGCATATTACACCTATTTTACGGCAACTGCACTGGCTCCCCATCGAGTGCCGGATTGCCTTCAAGGTGTTGGTGCTAACCTTTAAGGCCTTGCACGGTCTAGGGCCTGAGTACCTAAGGGACCGCCTTACCCCGTACGTTCCCCCGAGATCACTGCGCTCAGAAGAGCAGAACCTACTGGTTGTTCCATCACCCCGCGCCTGTCATCTGTCCAGTACAAGACAACGGGCCTTTTCATTTGTGGCCCCTATGACCTGGAATTCGCTCCCCAATCATGTCCGGGCAATACATGAACTGGGCCCTTTCCGAAGAGCCTGCAAGACTGTCCTCTTTAGAACAGCCTTTGGCTGACTTGAAAGAGGTGGCTCTAACGTTCAAACTATGACCGATGATTCGTAATAAGCTGGCTTTTGATTCGAATTGTGTTTTTATTGTTTTATGGAAACTGTTGTGCATTGTATTGCGCATTTTATTTTTGTGTTGTGATCCGCCCCGAGCCTGCAGGGAGGAGCGGAATATAAAATTGACTAATAAATAAATAAATATAAATAAATAAGGTGCTAGTTTTAACTTTCAAGGCCTTGTATGGTCTGGGGCCAGTGTACCTGAGGGACCGCCTAACCCCATACTGTAGGGTTCCCATATGTCCCTTATTCTAAGGGACGTCCCTTATTTTGGCCCTAAAATTTGTGTCCCTTATTTTCAGGCCCTGTCCCTTATTTTTGACTAGCAGGACAGGACTGGGCGGGGGTGACCAGAGGAAGGTGCACGCTGCGGTTTCCACGGCAAGGCCTGCCCGGGATTCCAACTCGCAGGGCAGCCTGCGTCCCCGTTGGAAGGAAGAGGCGATACAGGACTTTTTCAAAGTACAGTAGATTAATTGACCGTTACCCAAGGGGAATGTTGGATCATGTTGGATAAAGATAGTTTCTGGTTGCTTGAGAGTTACTCTTAAAATAGGCCTAGCTGTGCATCCCAATACTATACAATGCTGTGTATCCCATACTATACTATACCATTAACTATTGACATAATAATCATGAAGATGTACTGTCTTATAAAATTTATTTTATTTTAATGTTTAGACAGTGCACTTTTAAAGTCAGCAAAGTCAAGGACTAAATACAGATGGAGAAAATTAGGTAGTTCTAATAATGTTTTTTCTGCATGACAAAGCATGCAGAAACATACCACGTACTGTTAAGAGGGTGTAAGTCAGTTTCTTTTGTGAGTTTCAATCATCATCTTATTCTGTTAATAAAACTATTTCTACCTAATGTTTGAGTTTCAAGTTTTTAATGAAGTGTCCCTTATTTTTGTGAAAAATCCTGTAAATGTCCCTTATTTCTTATACCAAAAAATGGCAACCCTACCATACTGTCCCATGAGAACACTTAGATCCGAAGAGATGAACCTCTTAGCTGTGCCCAGTGTCAAGCAATGGGGTTATTGGGCTCACCTCAATTTGCGGAGAAGGACATTTTCAATAATCGCCCCTGTCCTCTGGAACACATTACCCCGGAGGTTATGGGCTTTAGCTGTGCCCAGTTTGCTGGCTTTCTGGAAGGCCTGTAAGGACGTTCCTATTCCTCTGGAACAATTACCTTTGAGCTGTGACATGCCATCTCTAGACTCTGTTCTTTTTAGA
Source organism: Anolis apletophallus (assembly GCA_030556195.1). Classification (NCBI taxonomy): domain Eukaryota; kingdom Metazoa; phylum Chordata; class Lepidosauria; order Squamata; family Anolidae; genus Anolis; species Anolis apletophallus. The sequence goes on from JARBWK010000004.1 coordinate 188,525,626, forward strand.
AACTGTTTTATTCTCTGATTAGAAACTGTTTTATTCTCCAATTTTAATGCTGTTGTCGATTGTTGCTGCTACGATGTTGTTGTAAGCCGCCCCGAGCCACTGGGAGTGGCGGCTAATAAGTCTAATAAATAAATAAATACATACATACATATAAATAAATAAACCTACCTCATAAGCTTGTTTTGAAGATAAAGGGAGTGGACACTACCGTGTTTCCCCGAAAGTAAGACAGCGTCTTACTTTCTTTTCCCCCCAAAAAGTCCCCCTACGTCTTACTTTCGAGTACGTCTTATATAAACTAAGACGTACCCCATCGCCACGCCCATGCCCACGCCGCCGCCGCCGCCGTCACGCCGCCGCGTGGACAAAGGAAGGGAGGGGGAAGAGAGCCAGAAGCATGGCAAAGCGGCGCTGCGTCAGAGTGACGCGTCGTCGCTCTGCCCCCGCCCTCGGCTCCCTTCTCCCTCCCTTTCTTGGAGAAAGGAAAGGAGGGAAGCGAGCCGGGGCGGGGCAAAGCGACGACGCATCAGAGTGACGCGTCATCGCTCTGCCCCCCCGGCCTTCTCCCTCCCTTTCTTGGAGAAAGGAAAGGAGGGGGAAGCGAGCCGGGGGCGGGGCAAAGCGACGACGCGTCACTCTGACGCAGCACACGCTTTGCCATGCTTCTGGCTTTCTTCCCCCTCCCTTGGAGGCCTGGCAGAAAGGAGGTGTGCCGCGGAGGTGTGCCGCGGCTGATGGGCCGGTTGCGGCGGCGGCGGGGTGGGCGTGGGCGTGGCGACGAGGTACGGCTTACATTCAGGGTACGGCTTACATTAGCCGACCCCCCTGACACCCCCGATACGTCTTACAATCGGGGGTGTCTTATTTTCGGGGAAACACGGTATGTGTGCGACCTTCAGCTACTTGGAAGACAAAATGGGATGTCCTTGCAGTATATAACTCCTGTATTAACATTCGTATCTGTCATAATTAATGATGAACATTTTAAAACGAGGTGTGTATGTGTGCACGCGCTTCCCTTTTATTATGCGGTTATAATTTGCTTAAATTAGAGGAACAAGTACTTGAATACAAGCATGACATCCCTCATTAGCTTCAGAGGACTTGCCAGGCAAAATCTCCAGAAGGAAAGTCGTTGGTTAAATAAGATGAGGGAAGGCAGTGGGAATGCACACAAGCACACACGTGAGCGTGCACTCAGTCACACATATGCAGCCAACTCTGTCCCCTTTTCCTATATTTTCCTATATTTTTCTGCAGTCAGTGACCTTCCATGGATAGCGTGTGACTCCAGCTGTCTCTGCACGTAGGTGATGATGCAGCAATAGAATTGTTGCAAAGGCTGGGGAAAAAGCCCAGGGCTGCTGCAGCTCCAACACATCCGAGCTTCTCCAGAATTGCTGCAGATGAATTGCAGTAAATTGTGCTCCCCAGGTTCCCTTCCTTTGCCAGCTGTTCTTTGGGAGGCGTGCGGGAGCATCTTTAAGAGCCTTGTGAAAATGCCTCCCTGGCTGAGGAGACAAAATAGGATCACAGCAGTGATTGGCAGGATATTTTCTTTCCAACTGACTGGGGATGCCTAATTATGATTTTCCTAAAACTGAACAGTATGAGTGGGCTGTTTCACAAATAGTTTGGAGTCTGTGTTACTGGAGCATTGAATGTTTTTTTTTTGCGGTGACATAATAAAGTGGATGACAATTATGATTCAGTTGAGTGTATCCAGATAGTATAGGTCAGTGTTTCCCAACCTTTTTGGAGCCACGGCACACTTTTAACATTAAAAAAATCCGGGGGTACACCACCAACCAAAATGACACAAAATGACACTCTAACACAGTAAAGAACGGCTGGGGGATGGTGGCCTGCTGGGTGGGCCAAGCTAGTGGTGGCAGAGTCAGCACAGGCTCCCCATCCCGGCTTTGGCACTCTCAGCAGCTGCTCCCATCCCCAGCTTCTTTACTGTGTTAAGAGTCATTTTGTGTCATTTTGGTTGGTGGTGTGCTGAAGCCAAGCCAGGATCCAGGCAGAGCCAGCACAATGCCTCGGCTTGGCACTGTCTCCAGAAGGCTGGAGAAGCTGTGGCAAAGCCAGCACAATGCTGGCTTGGCACTGTCCCTCAAGGCTGGAGGGGGGAGGCGGAAGCCAGGGCGGAGCCAGGCCACGCCATGCCCCTCCCCCCCGGCTTCCTCCTCTGCGCAGCTTCAGCGAGCAAGGGGCGGGAGTCATGGCAGGAGTCATGGTGGATTGGAGGCTGGTTGGGGAAACGGCCGAAGGAGGCAGCACCCCGACCCCTTCTTTTTCTTTGCCGCCGCCCAGCCCTTCCTCCTCCTCTCCCAAGCAGCAGGAGTTCGGCAGGAGGAGGGGGGAAGAAAGGGGGGGCAGAGAGCTTTTCTTGCGGCACAGCAGGAGGTCCGTCACACCACACTACTGTGCCGCATCACAGCGGTTGGGAAACACTGGTATAGGTAGATATTGGTCTCTGTGGCCAATAGATTCAGGCAATATAATTATTGTTATTATGTTAGAGTTATTTATTTATTTATTTAGTACATTTGTATACCGCTCCCTCTCAGCCCGAAGGTGACTCGGGGCGGTTCACAAGGCAACAAATTGAATGCCAATAGCATCATACAAACAGCATTTAAAACAATTAAAAACATTAGCAAATAAATTAAATCCATAACAATAATACATGCAACATTACGTCTCCTAGATCAGTGTTTCCCAACCAGTGTGCTGGGGCACACTAGTGTGCCGTGAGCGATCATCAGGTGTGCCGTGGAAAATTGGAACCTCCAATACCCTTTATTCCTCCTCTTGCCGAACACTTTTTCTTCTCCCCTTGGGCTCCCGTCCTCCCAGCCTTGCTCTGCTCGCTTTGCCTCGCTTTGCTCAGGTGGTGAGGGGGGAGGGAGGAAGACGTGACCCGTGCGGCCGCTACTGCGCAGACTCGCCCCACATCTTCCTCCCTCCCCCTCCCCTCCTGAACATGCTCACACTGCCCCCTCGGATCAAAATGGCGGCAGAAGCAGCAGTGTGAGCAAAGCGAGGCAAAGTGAGCAGAGAAGAAGGGAGCCCTAGTGGCGAAGAAAAAGTAAGTGTTCAGCAGGAGGGGGAAGAAAGGGCGCGAAGGGGAAGGGGGAGGAAGAGGTCTCTGTTGAAAGCTGGCATGGGCAAACTTGGACCTTCCAGGTATTTTGGACTCCAACTCCCACCATTCCTAGCAGCCTCAGGCCCTCCCCCCCCCTCAGCCACTTAAGCAGGAAAGGGCCTCAGGCTGTTAGGAATGGTGGGAGTTGAAGTCCAAAGCACCCAGAGGGCCGAAGTTTTCCCATGCCTGTTTTAGGGACCTTAAAGTGGTGAGCCTCCTTCCAACATTGTGATTCTGGATAGAAAACAAACAACAATATAACATAACATTGTTTGAGTCCACGGTGCTCTCTGGGTGTAGGTGAACTACAACTTCCAAACTCAAGGTCAATTCCCAAGCAAACCCTTTCAGTGCTTTCTGTTGGTAATGAGAGTTCAATATGCCAAGTTTGGTTGAATTCCATTGTTGCAAGAGTTCAGGATGCTCTTTGACTGTGTGCTAACTATAAATTGAACAGATACAAGATCGTAGTTTAAAGCTAAAATTTGCTGATCTTCCTTTGGACTGTTTTTGGTTATCTGTTGCCAGGGAGTTCCCCATTCTGGCCAACAAAGCTATTTTGACATTGCTCCCATTTTCAACCACATATCTGTGTGAGATGAGCTTCTCTAGCTTGACTGCGATAAAAACTAAAAACAGAGAGAGACTGACAGCTGTTGAGCAAGGCCTTTGTGTGTGTCTTTCTGCCATTCCTGCCAGGATATCTATGTTATGTTCATTAAAACAGGCCCAGGTTTCACACTGAGTGTATAATTACATTTAAAAACATATTAACTATAGGTATTACTGTGTTAGAGTGTCATTTTGGTTGGTGGTGTGCCCCAGGGTTTTGTAAATGTAAAAAATGTGCCATGGCTCAAAAAAGGTTGAAAAACACTGTCCTAGATAAAACATAATCCGATCTCGTAATCCAATTGTTCCAATCCTATGTCAGTTACACTGCCTTTTCAAATGCCTGCTCAAACAGCCAAGTTTTGACCTTTTTTCAGAAGGCCAAGAGCAAGGGGGCTGATCTGATGTCCCCGGGAAGGGCATTCCACAACCGAGGGGCCACTGCTGAGAAGGCCCTGTCTCTCGTCCCCGCCAAACGCATTTGTGATGCAGACGGAGTCGAGAGCAGTACCTCTCCAGATGATCTTAACATCCTAGTTGGTTCATAAGGGGAGATGCGTTCAGACAGGGAGGTTGGGCCAGAACCGTTTAGGGCTTTATAGACTAAAGCCAGCACTTTGAATTGTGCTCAGTAGCAGACTGGCAGCCAGTGGAGCTGGTGCAGCAGGGAAATAGTATGCTCTCTGAGCCCCGCTCCTGTTAGCAATCTGGTTGCTGTCCGTTGGACCAATGGAAGCTTTTGAACAGTCTTCAAAGGCAACCCCACGTAGAGCGTGTTGCAGTAGTCTATACAGGATGTAACCAGAGCGAGTTAGATCCAGAGGAGCTAGTAAAACATCCTGCTGGAATAATTGCATAGGGTGTTTCAAAATGTTGGACCCAGTTCCAAAGCAGTATATTTCATGATGGCATATTCATATGAGGAAAAAGTAAAGGTTTCCACTGACATTAAGTCTAGATGTGTCCGACTCTGGAGGGTGGTGCTCATCTCCATTTCTAAGCCAAAGAGCCAGTGTTGTCTGTAGACATCTCCACGGTCACGTGGCCAGCATGACTGCATGGAGTGCTGTTACCTTCCCACCAAGGTGGAACCTATTGATCTACTCACATTTGCATGTTTTCGAACTCTAGGTTGGCAGAAGCTGGGCCTAACAGGGGGAGCTCACCCTGCTCCCTGGATTTGGATTGCCAACCTTTTGGTCAGCAGCTCAATGGTTTAACCCGCTGTGCCACCAGGGGACCCATATTCATATTACAATTATACAAAAAGATACAAATTGTTTAATGAGTTATCACGTTTTACTAACCATTTTGAGCCAGAAGCAATAAAAAAAATCTGTAAAGAGAGAATATTTCATTAGGCTTTATGTTGCGCAGTCACCACCTTGCAAATCATTGAGGCTAGGGGCTGTTTGTGTACTGGGAGAGGCATCTCGTAGTAATCCTTTGAAATTCTATGCCCCATCCTTTCTCATTGTAAGTTTCCGTCATGGGTGGTTCGTGGCAGAGATATAGCAATTTGAATCAGGTCCATCCTTTTGAAACACCCTGTATTTCAATCAGCATTAACTTGTCCCAGTGATATTTGTGCAACTCAATTTTGTACAACTAATTTTCAGTGCAGTGCTGTACCAGTAAGCAGTTTTTAAGTGTTCAAAGTTTTTCATAAAATAAAGCCAGGTTAGAAACTAGCAGTTATGCTGCAATAACTTGGCTCATCTTTAAAACACTGCAGGGTTCCTTTGAAAGCTAGTTCCATCTACGGCAGACCTGGGCATCCTACGGCCCGTGGGCCGGATGCGGCCTAGCAGCCGATTCTGCCCGGCCCGGGGAGAAGGGCGTCGGGGGGCGGGGAGGGAGGAAGGGTGCTGCTGCCGCCATCCCATTGCAGGTTGTGGGGTCTGCGTCGGCAGACAGCCCGCCGCTCCAGAGAACAATCGGAGGAGCAGCGGCTTTGGAGTGCCTGCCATCCCGGGAGGCGATACGGGCCTGCAGCGGGAGCAGTCGGCGACCTTGATCCTCTTCCGAGTCGCCAGGGCGATCAGCCGCCTCAGGTCGCCAACTGCTCCCACTGCAGGCCTGGATCGCCTCCCTGGATGGCAGGCACTCCATGGCAGGGGGATCAGCTGGGAAATAGCCTCCGACCGTCCTCTGCTCTGCTCTGCTGCGGTGGCGGCTGGGTCCGCTTTGTCATCCTCTGGGCTGGGTCCATTGGGCCATTCCATCTTGGGATCCTTCCTCTCTTGAGGATGTCAGCCTCTTTCTGGGTTCGCACCTTGTCTTCTTGAATTTCATTTTATTTTATTTTAGTGGTTTTTATTATTATATTTTATAATAATACTTTTATATTAATAATATATTAATATAATAAATAATATAACATAATGTTATATTGTATTATAATTTCAATATATTATAATCTATATATATATACTATAATATAATAATTATGATATCAATACTAATAATACATGAATATTTCTTGATATATTAATATGCTAATATTAATGATGTGTAATATATAGTAAATATAGCCAGTAAATAAATAAATAAATAATGTAGGTTAGAATGTAGTTCAGCCTTTATGTGCGGCCCTCCTTAATAGTTTTTGGTTCTCATGTGGCCCCTTGGAAAAAATTATTGCCCACCCCTTATCTACGGTATATTATTTTACAGTGAAATCCAGGCATGCCCTCTGGGTAGATGACCCTGGATTCAATGGGATTCACTTGGGGATAACTATATCTAGGATTGCAAAGCACAGAGAGAAGGGTGTAAGTTCTGTTGATGTCAATATTACCGTTGATCAGCACACATAGGATTATGCTGCTGGACATCGGAACATCAGATGCAATGAAAAGTGCCCGATAGAATAAGGAGAGTGTGTCTTTGCTGTGATCAATAGTGGTGAACGAGGCCTCTTTCTCTTTTTTTATTCCCTTGCTGAGCTAGCTGTTTTTACTAGTTTGAGGACTTAGTAAATCTGGTTTCTACACTTTCATGCTTTCTGTACAAATTGGAAAGGAGAGCCGAATGTGTTTTATTTCCTCGCCATCCAACAGGTCATCACCAAAACTTTGGAGGTCTCCCCAAACTTGCAAAATTTCACCCCCAGAGGCCTCCAGGAGGCACGTTTTCTATTAAATTGTTGACAGTAAATGCCTAATCCAGGGGCCGGGAACCTTTTTGACTCAGAGAGCCATGAAAGCAAAATATTTGGAAATTTATTTCAGTGAGAGCCACATAATATATAAAATATATTTTAAGACTGAGTTCAACTAAATGTGAGTATATACGTACATACTATGAGAAAAGGATTCCCCCTTTTCCCCCTTCCTTCCTTTTCATTCACCCTTTACTTCTCTCCTTCCTTTTTCCTCCCTCTCTCCCCTTCCTTCTTTCCTTCATTCACCCTCTTCCTTCCTTCCTTCCTTCCTTCCTTCCTTCCTTCCTTCCTTCCTTCCTTCCTTCCTTCCTTCCTTCCTTCTCATTCACCCTTTACTTCTCTCCTTCCTTTTTCCTCCCTCTCTCCCCTTCCTTCTTTCCTCCATTCACCCTCTTCCTTCCTTCCTTCCTTCCTTCCTTCCTTCCTTCCTTCCTTCCTTCCTTCCACCCTTTACTTCTCTCCTTCCTTTTTCCCCCCTCTCTCCCCTTCCTTCTTTCCTCCATTCACCCTCTTCCTTCCTTCCTTCCTTCCTTCCTTCCTTCCTTCCTTCCTTCCTTCTTCTTCTCTCCTTCCTTTTCCCTCCCGTTCTCCCCTTCCTTCTTTCCTCCATTCTCCCTCTTCCTTCCTTCCTTCCTTCCTTCCTTCCTTCCTTCCTTCCTTCCTTCCTTCCTTCCTTCCTTCTCATTCACCCTTTACTTCCTTCCTTTTTCCCCCTCTCTCCCCTTCCTTCTTTCCTCCATTCACCCTCTTCCTTCCTTCCTTCCTTCCTTCCTTCCTTCCTTCCTTCCTTCCTTCTCATTCACCCTTTACTTCTCTCCTTCCTTTTTCCTCCCTCTCTCCCCTTCCTTCTTTCCTCCATTCTCCCTCCTTCTTCCTTCCTCTTCTATTCTTTTCCCCAAGTCTTCCTTTCCTTCTCCTTCCTTTCTTTTCACTTCCCTCTCTCCCCTTCTTTCTTTTCTTCTTTTCCCTTCATTGTTTTACTTTTTCCTCACTCCCTTTCCTTTCTTTTCCCCACACCTTTCTTTCCTCCCTTCCCATTTCTTTCTTTCTTTTCCCCTCCTTGTCTCTCTCCTGCTTTTCTTTTCTTCCTTTTCCATAGTTCGTTCTTCTTTTCTTTCTTCCTTTCCCCCTCCCTCCCTCCTTCATTTCCTCTTTCTTTCCTTCCCCCTTCCTTCCTTCCGTCTTCTCTTCCTTCCCAGAGTCCTGAGCATGCCTTTTGCAGAGCCAGGTCTGAAATGTCCCATCATTCTGCTGGTGGAATCCTTTCCTCATAGTATGTACGTATATACTCACATTTAGTTGAATTCAGTCTTAAAATATATTATATATATTATATGGCTCTCACTGAAATAAATTTCCAAATATTTTGCTTTCATGGCTCTCTGAGTCAAAAAGATTCCCGACCCCTGCCTTACTATATGTATTTCTGTTAAATTCAAAGGTAAGGGGAATTATGGGACTGGGATGGGAAATAATGTTAGTATTCCTATGAATCCAAAAGTCCCAGCCCTCTGACCCCATGAGCTCTGACTCCATTACACCATTGCATGTTCCCAAAGTGTAGCTGTTACTTGTGGGGAATAGGCAATAGCACCCCTATTGCTACCTTTTTAGAAAGCATTTGGGTTACAACATTATTTGCCCGTGTATCGTTTGTACAGCTCCCTCAGTTAAAAGTAGAAATGTTCCTTTTGAAAATCTCTGCCCACATTTTGATGAGAAAAGCAGTGCTTCTTTCCTATTGCCTTGCACTGAGTCATACTTCATGGAAGTTATGTTGTGTTAACTTATTAAAGTTTTTACCTTTGATAAAGAAACACCGCCTAACCCTTTCTGGCTGAAAGGGACAACGTAGTTATGTTCCAGAATAACTACATTGCATTTTAAATATCCTGGGGTAAATTGGAGTTAATTGGTTACATTTCATGCCAGTCTGATTTTGCAAAATGGAAACCTCAAAGGATGTTCCAGATAATGCTGACCGTAAATTTCTAATATATACCCGGTGTAGCCTGCATGCTGAATTATGTAACACTGGGAGTCTGCTGGCCTCCATTTAAATCTCTTTCAACCTCCTCCATGGGAAACCATTGCCTAGCTGCCGGATTTTGTCAGAGGAGCAGGTAGGATGTTGTTGTAGTGATCCTATGGCAACATCATGACAGAGTCTATTGGACTTCCTTCAGTAACATTGTTTGACAACCTATGTTCTTGTGTAGAATTAGTCCAATTAGAGCAGGGCTGCCCAGGAAGTCGATCGCGATCGACCAGTTGATCCTGGGACCGAAGGAGGTCGATCCCAGCCGGATGGGGTGCTTCTGCAGGCTTGAGGATGGCAGTGCTAAGCCAGCCTTGTGCTAGCTATGCCACCACTGGCTTGGCATTGCCATACTCAAGCCTGGAGAAGCTGCTGGGAGCTCCAAAGCCAGAGGGGAGGGGGGCGGGGCTTGGTGCAACCTGGCTCCACCCCTCTGGCTGGGCACTCCCAGCAGCTTCTCCAGGCTTGAGGATGGCAGTGCTAAGCCAGCCTTGTGCTAGCTATGCCACCACTGGCTTGGCATTGCCATCCTCAAGCCTGGAGAAGCTGCTGGGAGCTCCAAAGCCAGAGGGGAGGGGGAGGGGCAGGGCTTGGTGCAGCCTGACTCCACCCCCTCTGGCTGCACTCCCAGCAGCTTCTCAGGCTTGAGGATGGCAATGCCAAGCCAGCCTTGTGCTAGCTCTGCCACCACTGGCTTGGCATCGCCCTCCCCAAGCCTGGAGAAGCTGCTGGGAGCTCCAAAGCCAGAGGGGAGGGGGCGGGGCTTGGTGCAGCCTGACTCCACCCCCCTCTGGCTTCGGCACTCCCAGCAGCTTCTCCAGGCTTGAGGATGGCAGTGCCAAGCCAGCCTTGTGCTAGCTATGCCACCACTGGCTTGGCATTGCCATCCTCAAGCCTGAAGAAGCTGCTGGTAGAGCGGAAGCCAGAAGGGGGCGGAGCCAGGCTGCACCAAGACCCGCCCCCACCACTCCCCTCTCCAGCCTTGAGGAGGTAGGTAGATCTTTCTGACTTGGTTTTATTATAAGTAGCTCGCGTGCTGAAAAAGTGTGGGCACCCCTGAATTAGAGCATTCATGAACTCCACAGAAAATCTTTTATTTATTTTTATTTACCATATATGCTCGAGTATAAGCCGACCCGAATATAAGCCGAGGCCCCCAATTTTACCACAAAAAAACTGGGAAAACTGATTGACTCAAGTATAAGCCGAGTGTGGGAAATGCAGCCGCTATGGGTAAAATTCAAAATAAAAATAGATACCAATAAAATTACATTAATTGAGGCATCAGTAGGTTAAATGTTTTTTGTTTATTTATTTATTTGTTAGATTTATTGGCTGCCACTCCCAGCTGGCTCGGGGCGGTTTACATCAAGTACCACAATAAACAACAAATCTACAACAGCAGTAAAACCACAAGGATAAAACAATTCCTAAGAGATAACACAAGTCCTAGGGGATAGCACATTACAACTCAAAGGCCTGCTGGAATAGGGCTGACTTGCAGGCCTTCCGAAAAGCCAACAGATTGCGCAATGCCCGAACCTCCGGGGGTAGTGCGTTCCAGAAAACGGGGGCGATGATGGAGAACGCCCTTCTCCGTGTTGAAGTTAGGTGGTATTGTTTGACATTGGGCACGGCTAGAAGATTCCAGTCTTCAGATCTAAGTGTTCTCATGGGACAGTATGGGGTTAGGCGGTCCCTTAGGTACATTGGCCCCAGATCATACAAGGCCTTGAAACTAACACTTTGAAGGTGATCCGGTAATCAATAGGAAGCCAGTGCAGTTCCCACAGAATTGGTGTAATGTGGCAGCTCGCAGGAGCTCCTGCGAGCAACCGAGCTGCGGCGTTCTGCACCAGGTTGAGTTTCCGGGTCACCGACAGAGGCAGGCCAATGTAGAGAGCGTTATAGTAGTCTAACCTTGAGATGACCGTGGCTTGGATCACCGTGGCCAAGTTGTGGCGAGACAAGTAAGGGGCCAGCCTCCTAGCCTGGTGAAGATGGAAAAACGCCACTCTGCTGACCGCGGAGATTTGCGCCTCCATTTAAATATTTAAATATTTACATAAAACCAAAGTTTAACTTTGATTAAACCATTATTCTAACCTTCTTCAATGTAAATGTGCTTAAGTATCCTTGCAATAATAATAGAGGGAAATCATAAATGTTATTTATTTATTCGAACTTAATTAGTCACCACTCCCGTACGGCTCGGGGCGACTTACACAAAGCGAAACAGCAATACAACAGGTTTAAAAACATTAAAACATTAAAATCACAAAATTAAAACAGCAGTTCTAAAACAGATACAGCATCAAGAGAGCCAATAGCTGTTGATAGGGCCACCAAATTAAGATCTGAAAGCCTGTTGGAACAACAGTCTTACAGGCCATCCTGAAAGCCAGAAGACTCGGAAGCGCCCGAATTTCAACAGGTAGCGCATCTCTCCCTATGAACCATCGAGATGTTTAAGATCATCTGGAGAGGCCCTGCTCTCGGTCCCACCTTCTTCGCAGGCGCGACTGGCAGGGATGAGAGACAGGGCCTTTTCAGTGGTGGCTCCTCAGCTTTGGAACACACTCCCTAAAGACATCAGATCGGCCCCCTCCCTCCTGACATTTCACAAGAAAGTCAAGACCTGGCTATTTGAGCAGGCATTTGCTGATGAAATGTAACGGTTTAGTTAGATATATGGAATGACGACGATGTGATGGAAAATGATTTCAACATGATGCTGAGACTGCATTTGTATGTTTTAATTGCTAATTGTTATGTTATATGGTTATTCTTTTGGTTTTATTTTGCCTGCGTTTTTGATTGAAGGGCAGAGGCGGCCTTGTGTAAACCGTCCCAAGTCGCCTTCAGGCTGAGAGGGGCGGTATAGAAAAATCTATCTATCTATGTATATAATAAAAGCCAGTTTTTGCGGGCGGTGGGTGGGTGGTGCGATTGAGTGAATATGTGCCAGCGTTTCGATTGGCTGCAACTGTCGGATTATTTGCATAAATGGCTGGGACTGGCCAGCCTCCCAACATTCCAACACAGCACAGAGAGGAAAGGGAAGGGCCTGAGGCAGGCATAAATGGCTGGAGTTGAAGTTAGCCAGTTGACAGTTTTTTTCTGTTGGAAATGGAATGTTCAGTACCTTCACCCAATACACTTCTAAGGTGACTCAGAGGGAAAGCAAAAGGCCTCAGGCACTCAGCCACTGCGGCCCACAGCAATGACGGATCAGGACTAAACATAGCAAATAGGGGCCCACATGCCCACTACACAACCTGGTGTGATTTAGGGCAGGATGGGCCACGAATGATGGGGTTTGCAGTACCTTCACCTCATTCACTTCCCAAACAACACTGCCGCCCCTATACATCACACACCAGACCCAAACTTGGCACACAGAGTACCCATGACGCGCTCTACATCCTGGTGCAGTTTTGAGTGGGACAGACCATGGATGATGGGATTTGAAGTACCTTCACTCACTTTTTGAGAGCGCTGCAACTTTCATCCAAAGAATGATCAAGACAATATGTGACACACACAGCCCCCATGGGAGTAATTATTGAATACAATATCCTTTAAGTGAATCCAGTGTTTGGATACTTTTTCTTTGGTTCTGCAGTGACCACACCCGTTGTGTTATATTGTACCCTTCGCAGTACCTTCACTAAGTTCCTGAGACCACTGCAAGCCACATAAACATCTAATAGGAACCAACCTTGGCACACAATGCCTTCCTCAAATAACCCGGGCACTGCCGGGTCCTCAGCTAGTGATAAATAAATAAATAATTCAAGCTACGAAAAGGGATGAAAAACTAGGCTTATACGCGAGTATATACAGTACTTTGTTTTACACCCTGCCCACCCCCACCCCCCCCAAATTGAAGGACTCAGAGCAGCTACAATATCAGGAAGTGTGGGTTTGAATTTCCATCTGAACTTTAAAGGAGAAATCCAAGGGTGTAGTTATGAGGGATGTAGCAAAATGAGAACATTGCTGTCCTCCAAAGAGGAATTCTGGCCCAGACAATCTGTGTCCCAGATCTCTAGCATTTCAGAGAATGAAAGGCTGAAAATTGTTCACACCTTGAATTCTTATATTAGCTGTATTTGCATACTTTGGGTAACTTTTGCCTGCTTCTGTTTTTTTGATGCTCACTTTTCCAAATATTCAGCTGAGTTATTGAGTTATTGCAACGCTAGAAATTTGTGTCACGAAGGGAAAATTAATATGGGTCTGCAGAATGTTTATTTGCAGAGCCAGTGCTCTTGTTATATCCCCCTCCAAGGCAAGGTTCATGGAGCTATCCAAGGTGCTGAACTCATTTGGGGACAAGGTTATTTAACATCTTGGTTACAACTCCTGGCAGATAGAGTATCAATTGGAAAGGAAGCCACCTACAGCCCCTGACATGCTATATATGTGTCTGCTTGTTTCTCTGTTTATTTTATTCATTTATTTTCTACCATCTCCCAACTAACGAGTCTAAAAACAATACAGATTAAAACTATATCAATAATCAATAAAAAGTATAAAGATAAAATTTATTTTAAAACTAAACAATTTGTGAAATTAAAACCACTACGATTCATTTTATTTATTTATTTATTTATTTATTTATTTATTTATTTACGTCTTTTATATTCCGCCCTTCTCACCCCACAGGGGACTCATTTTATTTATTTATTTATTTATTTATTTATTTATTTATTTATTTATTTACGTCTTTATATTCCGCCCTTCTCACCCCACAGGGGACTCAGGACGGATCACAATGCACATCTACAGGCAAACATTCAATGCCATTGACATACAACATATATAGACAGACATAGAGGCAATTCGACATTCCAGAAATCAGTTACATTTAGCCTCCCCACACAAAAGTGGTACCTAAATTTCCTCCTTGACAGATGCAACTGTCTTTCGGGTTGCAAAGGTCGACAATGAGCTGCACAACTGGTCGAGAGCTCACCCCGAGCCGGCCAGGCCTCGAACTCATGACCTTCTGGTCAGTAGAGATCTTATGCAGCTGACACCTAGCCAGCTGTACCACATTCCTAGTGCAAAAATTTACATTTTAGAACTTTGTGTGAAAAAAAAATGCACGTGGAATTTTGTGTGTGTCAAAAACAGCATTTTCTGTACAGAAAACAAATTTCCTGCAAATAAAAATGCTGTTTTATGCCCTGAGTGAAAGGGCCATCATAGTTAGTATACTTTGGTCCTCAGTGGTGCTCAGATTTGTTCACATCTCCAGTTTTATCCAATAGAAAGCTTTAGGAAATCCACCAAAATCTGAACTTAGTACAAGCAGTCCCCAAGTTAAGAACAAGATAGGTTTTGTGGGTTGAATGTGTTTGTAAGTCAGAACAGGTATATTTTTCAGTGGAACTCCAGCTATATATATATATAGAGAGAGCGCTTTGGATGGCATAGGGAAGGGTTAACACCTCTGTGGCATTTGTTTTGCTGTCTGTGCCCAAATTCAGAAGATTTCGCCGCACTTTCTGACCCTTGATAATTGGATTTTGAAAAATGTGGCTTGTGGAAACGAGAATTGGAGATAAAGCTTCAGTGGAGACACCTTTTTCCCATGATAGTTTTTCCCTTCCTAGGGGTAGATTTGTCTCACTTCCTGTTGTCTCAGCCCCGTTCTTAACTATGAGCCTTTTGCAAGTCAGATGTTTGTAACGCAGGCACTGCTTGTACTAATTTGCCCCTTCCCTTTCCTCAGTTTCCCAAATTTCTATCTTCCCAGGTCCAAAAGCAGTCACCCTGAAGTCTGATATGAATTACACTCCTCCTTTTTTACCTTCTTGGAACTCTAAATGCAGGACTGAAAGAAACTACTTGCCATCAACTTGCAGTCCCAGATCCTCTCAAGCTCATTTAGTGGAAACAAAGAAGACGCAGGTTCGCAGCTTGGGAGTGATCCTGGACTCATCGCTGAGCCTGGAACCCCAGGTCTTGGCGGTGGCCAGGGGAGCTTTTGCACAGTTAAGACTCGTGCGCCAGCTGCGCCCTTACCTTGGGAAGTCTATGGTTGTCCACGCTCTGGTCACATCCCGAATAGATTACTGCAACACGCTCTACATGGGGCTGCCTTTGAAGACAGTTTGGAAACTGCAATTAGACCAGCGGGTGGCAGCCAGACTACTAACAGGAGCTACATACAGGGAGCATACCACCCCCCTGTTGTGTCAGCTCCACTGGCTGCCTGTCCAATTCCGAGCTCAATTCAAAGTGCTGGTTTTGACCTTTAAAGCTCTATACCAGTGTTTCTCAACCTGGGGGTCGGGACCCCCAGGAGGGTCGCAAGAGGGTTTCAGAGGGGTCGCCAAAGACCATCAGAAAACAAATATTTATTATGGTCTTAGGAAGCCCTTTGGCAGAGAAGATTGAAGATCTCTCCGCTTGTCTTTCTCTTTCTTTTTGGAGACAGACTGCGAATTCTCCCACCTAAAGCTCTACTCTGCTGTGATTGGCAGGCCTCCCAGCCAAGGGGAGGGCTATTTCTGAGACTCCAAGAAGAGAGGGGAGAGCAGGCATGATGCGCATGTGTGGGGTGAGGGAGAGTGTGTGAGGTGGGATGGAGGTTCACGCCAGCTAGTCCATTCAAGGCATGAGGGTTCTGTGTACGAAGTTGCTATCATTGGTGGGGTGCAAGGAGCTCTTTGATTGTAGATGAACTATAAATCCCAGCAACTACAACTCCCAAATGTCAATATCTATTTTCCCCAAACTCTACCAGTGTTCACATTTGGGTATATTGAGGATTAGTGTCAAGTGTGGCCCAGATCCATCATTGTTGAGTCTATAGTGCTCTCTGGATGTAGGTGAACTACAACTCCCAAACTCAAGGTCAATGCCCACCAAACACTTCCAGTATTTGCTGTTGGTCATGGGAGTTTTTTGTGCCAAGTTTGGTTCAATTTCATTGTTGGTGAGTTCAGAATGCTCTTTGATTGTGGGTGAACTATACATTCCAGCAACTACAACTTCCAAAGGACAAAATCAAACCCACCCACCCACCCCCCTCAAAAATACAGTTATGAAGTAGCAATGAAAATAATGATTAGGGGTCGCAACAACATGAGGAAATGTATTAAGGGGTCACAGCATTTGGAAGGTTGAGAAACACTGCTCTATACGGTTCTGGCCCAGCTTATTTGTCCGAACGCATCTGCCGCTACGTCCCACCTCGTAATTTAAGATCATCCGGGGAGGCCATGCTCTCGCTCCCGCCTACTTCTCAAATGCGGTTGGTGGGGACGAGAGATAGGGCTTTCTCGGTGTTGGCTCCCTGTCTGTGGAATGCACTCCCAATTGATATACGATCAACCCCATCCCTCCTGGCATTCAGGAAAAAAGTGAAATCTTGGTTATAGGACCAGGCTTTTGCACATTAGCACAATACAGCACTTTAGATTGGATTGAAATGGCAAACCGGTGGACATGACCCAATGCTTCTATTATGGACGGAATACTGTTTTTAACTTATGTGAATGTATATTATGTATTTTAATGCTAATTGTATTTTTATGTATTTTAATGCTAACTGTATTTTAATGTATTTTAATTTTGACTGTTTTGGTTTTCTATTAGATGTATACTGTGTTTTTGGCATCGAATTGTTGCCGTTATTAGGCCGCTCTGAGTCCCCCCCTCGGGGATTGAGAAGAAGCGGGGTAGAAATGGTGGAAATAAATAAATAAATAAATATTCTCGGTTAGTGCTCCCACACATAGGAACTCCTAAGGAGTTCCCTCTTTGCTCTCCTTCCATTCTTATTCCTTCTGGTTTTGGACAAGTTTTTGAAGGAATGCTGTGCTGCTTTGTTGATTTTGCAATATAGTCTCTCAATGAATGTGGCGCAGCTGGCTGGGAGTCAGCTGCATAAGACAGTTCATAGGGGAGAATACGTTCAGACAATAATAATAATAATAATAATAATAGTTGTACTGTTGTCTTTTATGTGCCAAGGATGCATTAATCTCTAATAATTACTCATCTGTTGGAATTCTTCCATTTTATGGAAAACAACTGTTATATCAATAACTACTTGAGTCAATTAAATGGTAATACCAAAAGTACTGAATTGGTGAATGGAATTAATATTTTGTATTATATATTCTGCAGGTATCCTGGAATTTATCAGTATAGCAGTGGGCCTGGTCAGCATTCGAGGGGTAGACAGTGGACTTTATCTTGGAATGAATGAAAAAGGGGAACTTTATGGCTCGGTAAGTTCCTTACAGTTTTTTTGAAAAAAATGTTGGCCTCAGTATGCTTTAATTGAGTTAAATTGTTGTGATTATTGTGTCCAAATCAAGAGTGCATAATACGTCGTCTAATTGCCCGAAGCCTTTGGGCAAATTTCAAAACAATGGCAGAGAGCAGGAAGAGAAGAAAGTGGGTAACTCAACTCATTATTGGCATAGAACTCACAGCGTATTACTTATGAGGAGAACTGGTAATTCAGGATCATCTGAGGTTTCCAAGCCAAAACCTAAGACTAGGGAAGGTCTCTCCTGATGTCATTAAGACACAGCTGCTCATACCTTGCCATTCGCTCATGCACACGCAAAGAACATATGTTCCTATTTAGAAATTAAGACTTTCAACCAAAGTTGCTGTTCTCAGATCAAGGAGATTTCTTCTTACTTACTGAGAGCCCTGAATGGTTCTGGTCCAGCTTATCTGTCCGAACGCATCTCTCCCTATGAACCACCCAGGTGCTTAAGACCGACTGGGGAGGTGTGGTGCCTAGGGTTGCCATTTTTTATATAAGAAATAAGGGACATTTACAGGATTTTTCACAAAAATAAGGGACACTTCATTAAAATCTTGAAACTCAAACGTTAGGTAGAAATAGTTTTATTAACAGAATAAGATAATGATTGAAACTCACAAAAGAAACTGACTTACACCCTCTTAACAGTACATGGTATGTTTCTGCATGCTTTGTCATGCAGAAAAAACATTATTAGAACTACCTAATTCTCTCCATCTGTATTTAGTACTTGACTTTGCTGACTTTAAAAGTGCACTGTCTAAACATTAAAATAAAATAAATTTTATAAGACAGTACATCTTCATGATTAATATGTCAATAGTTAATGGTATAGTATAGTATGGGATACACAGCATTGTATAGTATTGGGATGCACAGCTAGGCCTATTTTAAGAGTAACTCTCAAGCAACCAGAAACTATCTTTATCCAGCATGATCCAACATTCCCCTTGGGTAACGGTTAATTCGTCTACTGTACTTTGAAAAAGTCCTGTATCGCCTCTTCCGTCCAACGGGGACGCAGGCTGCCCTGCGAGTGGGAATCCCTGGGCAGGCATTGCCATGGAAACCGCAGTGTGCGCCTTCCTCTGGTCAACCCCGCCCAGTCCTGTCCTGCTAGTCAAAAATAAGGGACAGGGCCTGAAAATAAGGGACACAAATTTTAGGGCCAAAATAAGGGACGTCCCTTAGAATAAGGGACATATGGGAACCCTAGTGGTGCCCCAGCCTAGTTTGGTGTTCCAGCCTAGTGGTCAGAGACAGGCATCGGGGGTCCCAGTTTCCCCGGATCAGAATGGGGTAATGGGTGGTCAGATGGATATGGGTCTGCAGATGAAGAATTAGCATGGGACGATGGATGGTTACATGGGTATGGGCCTGAAGATGAGGATAGCGATGAGTTCATGGAAGTCAGTTCTGAAGTTGATAGTGAGAGGCCGAGCGATCTTGATTCTCACGAGAGCTTCTCTACTCCCTTGCCAGATGAGCAGGCCAGGGGATGGGAGGATTCGGTTGCTCAGGATGATAATGCTGCACCTAGGGCCGCTAATGAGATGGAATTTGACAGGAGGGCCAGTATCCGAGCTTCTAGGAGAGATTGGGGCCTGAGTAAGGGGGTGTGTTGGGCACATAGGAAATACTTTCTTTTATTAGATTGTGTCCGGGTGATTCTAGTCAGACTTGAAGCTACGTTTAGTTTGGAAAGGACTATCGTTCATGTCTCCAAGTTCACGAAACCGCCGGAGCGGTTGGTCTCAAGTTTCATGTTGACTGCAAGAAGCGGTTTGTCTTGTCTACGAACTCTTGCCTTGCTCAAGTACTTTTGCGTTCATTGGGATTTAAGCCAATTGGGCTTACTGCTTTAGAACTTCATTGGACTTTTTTTGGATTTGCTTTGATTGCTTTATTTTTGACATCTTTGGACTACCTTTTATTCTAAATAAAATTACATTTATTGCATCTGCCTGGTGTGTGTGATCTAGGGGGGACTGCCAGCGTTCTGAGGTGCAACAGGAGGCCCTGCTCTCAGTCCCGCCTTCTTCGCAGACCCGATTGGTGGGGGCGAGAGACAGGGCCTTCTCAGCAGTGGCCCCTCGGCTATGGAACACCTTCCCTAGGGACATTAGATTGGCCCCCTCCCTCCTAACATTCTGGAAGAAAGTCAATACCTGGTTGTTTGAGCAGGCTTTTGCAGAGGAAATGTAATTATGGAATTGAGACCTATGGACATGCCCGGATTACCCATAAGGCTAACGAGGCCATGGCCTAGGGATGCAAGCTGAGGGGGGGGGGGGGGCACAGATGATGGACCAAAAAACAAAACCTGGTCCGTGCCCCCTTTCCCCCTTTTTCATGCCCCTCCTCACTCCTTCTCCCTGCTCCGTCTCTGCTCCGTCTCTGCTCCGTCTCTCTCTCTCTCTCTCTCTCTCTCTCTCTCTCTCTCTCGCCTTTGGAGCGAGTTTGCACCCACTGCGCTCCCCCCAAGCCTCCCGACTTCCGAGGAGACCTTCAGAGCACAGCGGAGCTTTCCTGCCGGTGGGAATGCATGGGGACCTTGGAGGTGGTGGGATGGTGCCTACTTGCCTTTCTCTTCTGCTCCGGAGGCACCATGGTGAAAGCCAGCCAAGTGTGGGTCTGAGTGGTGTGTGTGTGTGTGTGTGTAGGGGGGTTGAATTCCAAATTGTGAGCTAGGGCGCAAAAAAGTATTTATATTCTTAACTGTGAATTTTTGCTTTTATATTGTGTTTTTATTAATTGTTATGTATTTATCTGTGGGCATTCGTTTACCATTGTACACCACCTCGAGTCGCCGTCGGGCTGAGAGGGGCGGTATGAAAGTATAGTAAATAATAAATAATAAATAAACTTAATCAAACCTGCTTGTTTCTAAGCAGAAAATGGATGCAGAGCAGAGTAGGGAATGGTGCCTGGCATCGCAGTAGCTAGTAGGGAAGGAAGAAGCTAAGTAAATAGACTGCCCGGAGAGACTTTGCAAGTTGCAGCAACAAATAAAGTAAGCTGCTCCATTTAGCTGGAGATTTGCATATAAGAGTAGAGTCTTGCTTATCCAACCTTCACTCATCCAATGTTCTGTATTATCCAACGCAGTCTGCCTCCCGCTCAGATCCACAGCTGTTTCAATACATTGCGATGTTTTGGAGCTAAATTCGTAAATACAGTAATTCTTCTCTCGGGCATTACTTCGCGAACGAAGATTCTTAGGAAGGACTCATCCCATGCTTTTTACAAGCGCGTTGATGACTAAAAAGGCCAATCTGAGATAGGCAAGTTTGGTTGCAGAAAGCACAGCAGAAAGTCTCCTTGGGTGATGTTGTTTCCAAGTTGTGGTTCTTTCTGCGTTGTCGTTTCTCTTCGAGACTCATTCGGCGTGTCTTCTCGAAAGAGGCTGCAGCATTGTGGATAGTGCGTCTCCATGCCTCCCGATGCAAGGCCAGGGTGGACCATTGTTGCCGATCAATCTGGCCGAGCCTGAGATGTTGTTTCAGGGAGTCCTTATATCTCTTTTTGGGGCGGCTCTCTTACACTGATCTGTGGCGAGTTCACCATAGAGTAGTATCTTTGGGAGGCAGTGGTCCTCCATCCTAGAGACGTGCCCTGCCCAGCGCAGCTGTCTTCTGAATAGCATGGCCTCAACGCTGGTGATCCTTGCTTCAATTACTACATAATATTACCGTGTATTGAACTACTTTTTCCTGTCCAATTGTTGTAAAGCAAGATGCTTTGGTGCTTAATTTGTAAAATCATAATGTAATTTGACGGTTAATAGGCTTTTCCTTGACCTGTCCTTATTTTCCAACACTTTAAAAAATAATACAATATTGAAATTATACCTGTCCTTATTTTCCAACATTTTCGCTTATCCAACGTTCTGCCGGCCTGTTTATGTTGTTTACGTGAGGTTCTACTGTAGCTCTTTCATCTTGCCTGGAACTGCATTCACTGAAAAGAGAAGATTTGTATCTTTATCTCCCACTGGAGATAAATCATGAAAACCTGATACTCAGGATCGGGTCCTGAGATCTGGGAATGCTACCTGAGGCAGAGATAATGTTTACCATGCTAGAAATATATCCAGGGCATATTCAGGTGTATATCAGAACTCCTGGGGAAAACCCTACCTATCTTGGAGCGACCTAGCTGTGGTGATCCAGGCCACAGTCATGTCGAGGTTGGATTACTGTAATGCCCTATACATAGGCCTTCCCCTGACAGTGACCCGGAGACTTAAGCTAGTGCAGAATGCTGCTGCTCGGCTGTTCGCTGGGGAGCCAGCAGGTTGCCATATCACTCCAGTACTGCAGCAACTGCACTGGCTGCCGATTGAACACTGGGTCACTTTCAAAGTGTTAGTTCTCACTTTTTAGGCCTTACATGGTCTTGGGCCAGTGTACCCGAAGGATCGCCTTGTCCCATACAAACCCCAGAGATCACTACGCTCAGAAGATCAGGATCTGTTAGAGCAGTGTTTTTCAACCTTTTTTGAGCCGCGGCACATTCTTTACATTTACAAAATCCTGGGGCACACCACCAACCAAAATGACACTCTAACTTACTATATTGTACTATACCATTATACTATTATTAGTACTATTGCAAGTAATATAAAATATATAATTTCAATATTGTATTATTTTTAAAAGTGTTATCTTGTATCACATTATAATAATATAATTATTATAGGTTCATACAATATATTATCAGTAAAGCACAGGAGTTAATCCTGACTGTTAATCATGATATACACCAGTGCTGTCCAACTTCTACGGGGTCCAGGGCCGGATAAGAGGTCACTGATGACCTAGGGGGCCGCTCGGCCCCACCCCAGGCCCCGCCCCCAGGCCCCCCCCCACCCCAGGCCCCGCCCTCCTAAAACGGCCGAAAAAAGGCAGAAGGCGGCGCCAAGAGCAGCGCGTCACAGGCCTGGCGTGACGCGCTGCCCCTTGGCACCGCCTACTCTCCTTTTGGCGCCCTCCCTTCCTAGGGTGGAGGGGGGCGCCGAAAGGGAGGAGTAGGCGCCAAGAGCAGCGCGTCACGCCAGGCCTGTGACGCGCTGCTCTTGGCGCCGCCTACTCCTCCTTTTCGGCGCCCCCGCCCTAGAAAGGGCAGGGGGCCGAAAAGGCAGCAGAGGCGGCGCCAAGGGGCAGCGCGTCACGCCAGGCCTGTGACGCGCTGCTCTTGGCGCCACCTTCTGCCCCTTTTCGGCGGCTCCCGCCCCTAGGTAGGGAGGGGGCGCCAAAAGGAGGAGGAGCTAGCTCTCTTCCTCCTCCCTGCCCCGCCTCCCCTCCCCCGGCCCCGGATGCCATTTTTAAAAAAATCGATTTTTTTTTCAAATTTAAAAATGGCGGCTGAGGGCATAGGTGGGGCCGTGTCCAACAGGCTACGGGGCCGGATGCGGCCCCGGGGCCGCCAGTTGGACAGTCCTGATATACACCATGATTATGACAAATACTGATAATATAACAATACTAAGGGAAAATAATAATATGTGAATACATAGTCCATAATAATAATAATATAGCCCATGTGGCACCTTCCACATCATGTCACAGTCTCTGAGGCCCGGTAGGCCGCTCGCGTACCTGCCCAGAGGCGGGCCCCGTTGTTCCCCGCGTCGTGGCAGCAGTGAGCAAAGAGGCAGTAGAGCCACGGGTAGGAGAGGAAGCCCATGAAGGCGGAGGTGGCGGCCAGGGCCAGGTTCAGGCTCAAGGGCTCCACCGCCCTGGCCAGCCGGACCAGGGTCAGGCCCGCCGCCAAGCCCAGCACCGCCAGGCACACCCACCGCCGCATTGCCTCAGACGAGGCACTGCCGCTCCACTGGCGTCCCCTCAGGGAAGGCACTTCTGCTCCTGCCGCCTCTGCTGCCGCCATCTTGGTGCTGGGCGGGAGTTCAAGGCCACCGCGATGGAATTGGCCCGCGGGGAATAAAGGGGCATGGCTTATTCAAGACTCAAGGGGTTCCAATTTCCCACGGCACACCTGATGATCGCTCACGGAACACTAGTGTGCCGTGGCACACTGGTTGGGAAACACTGTGTTAGAGATTCCCAGCTGCAAGGCTTTTCGTCTGACGGCGGCTAGACGCAGGGCTTTCACGATTATTGCTCCATCATTGTGGAATGCCCCCCCCCCGAGGCCCGAGCATTGTCGGATTTGTTGTCCTTCCGCAGGGCCTGCAAAACTCATCTGTTTAAACAAGCCTCCGAGTTATGTTAAATCTTATTTTAATGCTGTTTTAATTGTTGTATTGGTTGTGAACCGCCCCAAGCCTTTGGGAGTGGTGGTATAGAAGCCGAATAAATAAATAAATAAATAAATAAATAAATAAATAAATAAATAAAGGATTGGGCTGACCTGGCCTGTTTGCACCTTTTGAAAATAGTAGTCCATGTATTGGGGACAACGTGGTGGTGGTGGTGGTGGTGGGGGGGGGGGATGCATTTTCAATTGTAGCGAAGGTAGGTTCAGAGTGGAACCAAGGGAAATAATTAAGAGGGAAGATCTATAGTGATACACAGAAGAGGGGTCAACACATTTTGATTTAAAGCTGAAGAACCCCAGAAATAACTTAAGAGACACAAACATCTTAGGCCCCTTCCACGCTGCCATATAATCCAGATAATCAGGGCAGATAAGCCACACTATCCGTTTTGACCTAGATTATATGAGTCTACACTGCCATATAATACAGATCAAAGCAGATAATCTGGATTTTATATGGACGTTTAGAAAGGGGCCTTAGATTGTATGCCAAGACAACTCTGATAATCTTTGTAATTGAAGGGTGCTTTATTTCTTCCAAATAAGTAAGTAAGTAAGTAAATAAATAAATAAGCAGGCATGCATGCACATAGGCACTGATTTTCTGACATATCAAAAAATCTGGAACAAGATGTGAGACCTGGAGCTGCATACCGGAAGGGCCAGTTTGGGCAATATTGGAAGTCAGTGATCTTCAAGAACCATGTTGTTTGCATTTTCAAGCTGCTGCATTCCACTTCATCACATTGCGGGTGTATGGGTGATACACCTCCCCCCATGTTACCAAGAAGACACCGACACAAGTAGTTGGAGTAAAATATAGCCACAACTCATTTATTGATAACAGGAACAAGGGTTGGCAGCCATGCATGGGTCCTGGATCAGGGGTCGGACAGCCCGCTGCTGTCCGAAGATACTTACATCTCTGGGTGCCACCGGCACACCGCCGGTTCTCGTAAGCTCGGCACCCCAGGGGGCCGGGCATCATCCCCCCTTCCAACAAGGGGCAATACACCACCCCGATCCAGGGGCCATGCTAAAAGCTGATTGTGATGAGGTGGTTATTTATATGTTAATCACATGTTTGTATATATGTATTTAGAAGGAACATTCTTTAAAAGCTGCAGAGAGTGAGCAGTAGAATGTTCGCAGCAGCAAGCTGTAAGCAGAGGCTGTTGCCATGACAACAGAGGCCACTCTGCTTTAGAATGTTCAGTTTGAATCTGACAGTTGGAGAATGTCAGTTGGCCAGCAGCTGTGACCAGAGTTGGTTAGGGATTAACAGTTGCTGAAGCTGCAAGCTGTCTGTAGGAACTGCAGTGTGCAGTTCAGTTCTGTGTGTGGGTTTAAGAAAACCCAAATGTGGGACAAGTTAGTCCCAGGGTTGAGAATAACCCAGTATTAAGTAGTTACTTGTGTGTAACTGTATAGGGGGAAAACTCCAGTGTTATATTGTTTAATATTGCAAGTTTGTACCTCTTCGGAGTTTTGAAACCACCTAAGCTTTGAGCCCATTTGTGTAAAATAAACTGTTAAACACTTTCAACACTACATCTGTGGAAGTCGTTTATTCACAAAGACCCTCACATCTAGTGGTCAAGCATTGACAAATGGTGGCAGCAAAAGTAATTAATAATAAACAAGCAAAACATTGATAATTGGTGGCATTCCTGCCACACAGTTTTAAAAGTCAAGAAGTAGTCGGTGGGTGTCCAGACTTCTTTACATTTGGTGGCATCGGTGGGATTAAAGGATAGCCTGCCCTGCCACATTGAATAAAAGTAAATGGGGTGAAGTTTCATCCATTACCACACTGATGCTAGCCCAGTGTGTGCTGCTAGGCCTCGGGCAGCCTTAAGTAGGCTGCCCGGGTGGAAGAGAGGGCTGGCCCCATCTATGAGCCAGGCTAGGGAAGGGCCAGTCCCACCATTGGCCAGCTGGCTCAGGTGGCGGGAAAATCTCCCGCCATCCAGGGGCTTCTGGGAGGAAGAAGCCTCCCTTGTGATCCATGATGGTGGCGAGGACACCCAGCGCCGCAATCTGCTCGGCCCGGTAAGTTGGGCCAAGCCATTTCCTGTAATGCTGGAGTAATAAATTAACCGCAGAGCTTAGCTCCCTTTTTATTTGTTAAGTTTTCCAAACACAGACACTTCCATTCTGGTTTGTTTCATTCTCAATAAAGTCAAGAAAGATTTTAGATTTGTTTCTCTAGTTAAATTGGAGAGAAAGAAATCAAGGAAGAGAAAATGCCCATGTTCTGATTGCACAACAAACAAAGAGTCTCCTGAACTGGACGGAAGAATACTTCCCCAGAGGGAAGACGAAGACGAAGGGAAGGGTAGGAAGTGACTCAGCACAATGGTGCAGAGATGGCAGGAAAGATGCGTTTAGCTAGGAATCAGAACTGCTGTTGGTTAAATAAAATGTTTTATATAATGCCGTATCTTTCTGGGGACATTGCATTTGCTCAAAGTCAAACACAAAAAAAAGAGTAGCCTCACAATATTATAAGAATTCTATTCAAGCATCATAGTATTCAATAATACAAGGAGTAATTCCAAAATAATACAATACCCTCAGAAGCACGCCAGAAGTAAAGTAAGTCCTGATGGTTCAGAAAGACTTCAATCAATATAATCCGCTTTAAGTCCGTCAAAGTTCCAGATGATATTGGTTTTATACAAATTTATAATCCAATAAGGAAAAGGTTTTGTAATCCACGAGGGCAAAAATCCTTGTATGGTTGTAAGGTAGCGTTTCAAAAGGCTCGTAGTGATATACAAAGCGCTTCTCATCAGGCAGGACGCAACTGTTGCAAACCGTCGTAAAGTTAGCGAATGCTACAAGTAAATGCGAAGTCGCAAATAAACAGGTCTTCAGAACTATAAATTCATGTAAGGTTAGCCGACGACATGCGTATGCTAATTAAGTGGCCAGGAACCGTTTCACATTGAAGCTTTGTCAAGGCTCAAATAAATCATACAGCGTCCTCGATAATCATTTGTTCTTCTCTCAGTAGCATAGGTCAGGGTTATGCTACTGAGAGAAGAACGAATGATTATCGAGGACGCTTATAGTTCCGAAGACCTTGATGTGGGTCTTCGCATCCTGTTTATTTGCGACTTCGCATTTACTTGTAGCACTCGCTAACTTTACGACGTTTTGCAACAGTTGCGTCCTGCCTCCCAGCACCACCTGGCCCTGATGAGAAGTACTTTGTATATTACTACGAGCCTTTTGAAACGCTACCTTACAACCACGTCCATTTGGAAAGCTAACTTTGGGATATTTTTCCCTCGTGGAATACAAAACCTTTTTTTTGCATCATGTTTATTTATTTATTGGATTTCTACACAGCCTCTCCTGGAGGCTCGGGGCGGTTTACAGAAAAATTTAATGTAAAACAATGCCTTATAAAACAGAGGGATTAAAATTCTAAAACTCAAAGGCCTGCCTGAATAAATGGGTCTTACATGCTCTGCGGAAGGTGTCCAGGTTTCACAGAGCCTGAGTCTCAGGTGGCAAAGCGTTCCATAATACCGGGGCAATGATGGAAAAAGCCCTTCGACGATTTGTCGTCAGGTGGAAGGATTTCAAGCTGGGAATATCTAAGAGGTTCTGGTCCTCTAACCCAGTGTTTTCCAATCTTTTTTTGAGCCGTGGCACATTTTTTACATTTACAAAATCCTGGGGCACACCACCAACCAAAATGACACAAAATGACACTCTAACACAGTAATACATATAGTTAATATGTTTTTAAATGTATTTATACACTCAGTGTGAAACCTGGGCCTGTTTCGATGAACACAACATAGATATCCTGGCAGGAATGGCCGAAAGACACACACAAAGGTCTTGCTGGGAGTTATAGTTTACCCGCAATCAAAGAGCATTCTGAACTCCACCAATGATGGAATGGAATCAAACTTCCTACACAGAACTCCCATAACCAAGAAAAAATACTATAAGAGTTTGGTGGGCATTGACCTTGAGTTTTGGAGTTGTAGTTCACCTATATCCAGAGAGCACTGTGGAGGGAAGGGAAGAAGATGTGGGGCGAGTCTGTGCAGTAGCGCCCGCACGGGTCACGTCTTCCTTCCTCCCCCCTCCCACAGAGGTGGCAGCGTGAGCAAAGCGAGGCAAAGCAAGCAGAGCGAGGCTGGGAAGAAGGGAGCCCGAGTGGAGAAGAAAAAGTGTTCGGCAGGAGGGGGAAGAAAGGGTATTGGAGGTTCCAATTTCCCACGGCACACCTGATGATCGCTCACGGCACACTAGTGTGCTACGGCACACTGGTTGGGAAACACAGCTCTAACCATAGTGATCTCGAGGGATTATATGGAATCAGGTGATCCCTTAAGTACACTGGCCCCAGACCATGCAAGGCCTTGAAAGTAAGAACTAACACCTTGAAAGTGATCCGGTATTCAATTGGTAACCAGTGCAGACCCTGGAGTGCCGGTGTAATACGGCAACTCACAGGCTCCCCTGCGAGTAGACGGGCTGCAGCGTTCTGCACTAGTTTAAGTTTCCGGATCACTGTCAGGGGTAGGCCAATGTAAAGAGCGTTATAGTAGTCAAGTCTTGAGATGACCGTGGCCTGGATCACCGTGGCTAGGTCGTTCCGGGACAGGTAGGGGGCCAGACGCCTTGCCTGTTAGGGTTGTATGTGATCATATGAAAACTGCCCTGTTCTGGCAGCTTGATATATGTTATGGTATAGTATCATAAGTACTTAGAATGTGAATAGTACTTGAAAAACATAGTTGAGAATACTGCATATATTCTGCAATAATGCTATGTCTGCTTTGGAATTCTTTAGGATGACTGCGTAAGGCACTAGTTGTTTGACTCTACATTTTAAGATTTTATAAACCAAACAAGTGTGGTACAGTAAGGGTGCTTTCAGACCGGACCCAAAATACGGAGCCTGTCAGGCTTTTACCTGAGGCATCCAAACAATGCCCGCGTCTAATGGGTGTCAGTCCACACACCCCTCTCGGGGGTTTTTGGGCTCAATGAGCATGGAGAAGCGAGATGGCACTCCCCACTCCAACCCAGCCTTAAAAATTAAAGAATAGTTACTGGACCGCCATTATGCTGCTCCGGTAGGCCTCCTGGCTCATACAGATGATGTGCCAAGAAGGGGGGGGGGGCGGAGGAGGAACAATTCTTTAATTTTAAGGCTGGTGTGTATATGTGTGTGTGTGTGTGTGGGGGGGGGTTCTGGGTGTCAGGGTAATCTAAACACTCCACTGGGAAAGCCCAGTTTTCTTGGGGTATGGGGACAGAAATGCATTGGCACACATTTCTGTCAAGTCTGGAAGCATCCTTAGGGTCCAATTATTTACATAGCAATAAGTCCCACTGAGCTGAATTATCGCTCAGTATATTTGTGTGGTGGGAGTTGTATTGTGTTGTGATTTGAATGGTTAACTAGGGCCCCTTTACACTGCCGTATAAAATCCAGATTATCTGCTTTGAACTGGCAGTGTAAACATATATAATCCAGTTCAAAGCAGATAATGTGGATTATCTGATTTGATAATCTGTATTATATGGCAATGTAGAAGGGGCCTAGGAAACAGAAAAACCTGTCCAAACCCCTCTCAGTCTTAGATAAAGGCAGTTGTATACTTCATTTGAATAGGTTTTGCAAAGAAAATGAAGTGAAGGGATTATCAAAAGTTGAAGTCAACTTGAAGGTACATAACAATAAGAAAAATAATTGTGTTGTATTTTGCCTGAAGGAGCAAGAATGATATTATAGGGGTTTAATATGTTGGACTATGACTTTGGAAACTGGGGTTTAGTCATGAAACTGGGTAACCTGCACATTCGCAGCCTCAGAGGAAGAGAATGGCCAGCAAATCTTGGGACCTGTGAGGTTTGCCTTAAGGTCACCATAGATCAGAATTGATTTGCAGGTACTGCCTCCACCACAATAAATTTTCCTGGTGGTTTAGCTGTATTGTTGCAATGCCCCAATACATCATGCACACAAGCCATCACATGAGTTGTGTTAGAGCAGTGTTTCCCAACCAGTGTGCCGTGAGCGATCATCAGGTGTGCCCCAAATTGGATGCCCCCTTTCTCTGCCGATGGGCTCCCCTCTTCCCAGCCTCGCTCTGCTCGGGCTCCCGCCATTTTGATCCGAGGGGGCAGCGTGAGACCAGCCCGAATCTGAGTAGCGGCCACACGGGTCACGTCTTCCTCCCTCCCCGCTCCTGAACAAAGGAGCCTGAGTAGAGAAGAAAAAGTAAATGTTTGGCAGAAGAGGGAAGAAAGGGCGCGAAGGGGAAGGGGGAGGAAGAGGTCTCTGTCAAAAGCTGGCATGGGCAAACTTGGACCTTCCAGGTGTTTTGGACTCCAACTCCCACCATTCCTAGCAGCCTCAGGCCCTTTTCCTTTTCCCCCTCAGCCACTTAAGCAGGAAAGGGCCTCAGGCTGTTAGGAATGGTGGGAGTTGAAGTCCAAAGCACCCAGAGGGCCAAAGTTTTCCCATGCCTGTTTTAGGGACCTTAAAGTGGTAAGCCTCCTTCCAACATTGTGATTCTGGATAGAAAACAAACAACAACGTAACATAACATTGTTTGAGTCCACAGTGCTCTCTGCGTGTAGGTGAACTACAACTTCCAAACTCAAGGTCAATTCCCAAGCAAACCCTTTCAGTACTTTCTGTTGGTAATGAGAGTTCAATATGTCAAGTTTGGTTCAATTCCATTGTTGCAAGAGTTCAGGATGCTCTTTGACTGTGTGTTAACTATAAATCCCAGAAACTGTAACTCCCAAATTTCAAGGTCTATTTTCCCCAAACTCCATCTGTGTTCACATTTGGGCATATTGAGTATTCATGCCAAAGTCACTCCCAGACACTCCATGTGCAACAGGGATGTAGATACATAGGACTCAACCATGGCAGTTAAAATAGAATCACAGTAGTATAGTTGCACAATATGAATGGGTCCTGGATAGGGGTCCACAGTATAATCCAAGAACAGTACAGTCTGCCAATAACTCAGTCTTATACATGTGTCTATACTGAGATAGTTTTCACTGGAGTTTATTACTCCCAGGGATTATGGGATTGCTGCCTAAGTGGATGTAAAAGTTGTAATATAATGAAGGGGGGCTGCAGTTTTTGTATTTTAAGATGTTATTGCATCATAAACAGGTCAGTATTAAGATTTATAAAAGTACTAGCTGTACCCGGCCACGCGTTGCTGTGACATAGTCTGCCTCACACACCTCTCGTTGCTCTTCAAGGCTTCCGCCAGAAGCAGAGGCCTCGAAGGGCAGCGAGAGGAGCGCGGGGCAGGGCAGTAGCACCAAGGCCTGTGTTTCCTCTTCCCCTCCAGGGTTTTCCTCCTCATCCTCTCTGTTTGCAGAGCTCAAACGGAGAGGAGGAGGAAGAGCCCAGAGGAGATGAACAAAGGCAGGCCTCAGTGCCGCTGCCCTGCGCACCTCTCACTGCTCTTTGAGGCTTCCGCCAGAAGCAGAAGCCTCAAAGGGCAGCGAGAGGAGCATGGAGCAGAGTAGCAGCACCGAGGCCTGCCTTCCTTCTTCCCCTCCAGGGTCTTCCTCCTCCTCTCCGTTTGGAGAGCCCAAACAGAGAGGAGGAGGAAGAGCCCAGAGGAGAGGGATGAAAGCAGGCCTTGGTGCCGGTGCCGCTGCCCCACGCATCTCTCTCCGCTCTTCGAGGCTTCCGCCAAATGGAGGTACAGGCCTTGCTGCGGGGATTTGGCCTCCACTTCTTCTTCCTCCTCTTCCACACTGCCAGATTCGCCTCCCCGCCAGGCCTGGGCCCTCCTGCGTTGCCCCCAGGGGCCCGGAAGCCATTGCAGGGAGGCAGAAGGGGCAGGGCCAAAGGAGGTGGCATCATGAGCCCTTGGAAAGGTTGAGAACCACTGATGTAGGAGCTCTCCTGTGTGTGCGCGCACCCCACCCACTGTCCCCGTACGCTTGCGCAGTGGATTTTTAAGATTTGTAAGTTATATTTATTTGGTTTTTTGCTTTTTATTATTGTTGGTCACACCTTGCATTGTGAGATGTTATGTTGCCAAATTTGGTATGATTCCGTTCATTGGTTCTTTTGTTTACTTCGGCCTAACAACAACAGCTCCCATATATATATATATATATATATATATATATATATATATATATATACACACACACACACACACACAGTATATATATATATATATATAAAAACACACACTAACAGTATATATATATATATATAAATATATATATATATATATATATATATGGGAGCTGTTGTTGTTAGGCTGAAGTAAACAAAATGTGTTAGATATATTTTTGTGATTGAAAAGGAAATATTTAAATATTCTGTAAAGGAGGGCTTGAGCCTGGTTTCCTATACCAAAGAAACAGATTTGGAAATGTGTTAGATTTTGATATGAGCTGGCATTTCTCCTTCCTGTTTTAATTTTGCAATTTGTGCTTACAAGAATTTTAATGTCATGCTGAACTACAGAAGCTTCCCCTCCCCCATATAGGATTGTGCAAGGAGCTAACAAAGGGCTTGGTAGTTATACGCTTGGGAGTTATACACCTGGGAGTTATACTCTTGGCAGTTATACACACTGTGATTTTGCCCAATTCCCATTTCTGCTAGTGAGGCTTGTGCAGGAGGGATTCCTAATGGATTGTACCCCTAGGCTGGTTGAGTTGGCTTTCAAAACTGTCAGCAGAACATGGGGGTTGCCATCAGGCTTCAATGTGATGAAAAGTGGCTGTGATCTAATTCCATTAGTTTCAATGAAACATAACATCTAATATTCATTATCCTTTAGGGCCTTGTTGACACTGGCAAAATTAGTACCCATATTTCAACAGCTGCCAACGGTAGCAGAAATACCGTTGTGGCCTGGAATCGATGCATATTTTCCTGTCCTCATGGGCCCTGATGCACGTGCCAACAAATAAGCACTTGCATTTGGGATATTGGATTGTGCCAACTAGTTGGGGCAGTGTTGAAAAACTTGGCCTGAGATGCTAAGTATTATTACTTTCTGGCATTGCATTATAAAGGTGTTTCAAATCAGTGTTTTTCAACCTTTTTTTGAGCCGCGGCACATTTCTTACATTTACAAAATCCTGGGGCACACCACCAACCAAAATGACACAAAATGGCACTCTAACACAGTAATACATATAGTTAATCTGTTTTTAAATGTATTTATATACTCAGTGTGAAACCTGGGCCTGTTTCGATGAACACAACATATATATGACTTCCTGTCACATACTTATACATGGCTATCATGTCTTCTCTCAGCCTTCTCTTTTTCAGGCTAAACATGCCCAGTTCTTCAAGCCGCTCCTCATAGGGCTTGTTCACCAGACCCTTGTGAAATTTCACCCTGAGTGAAACTTGCTTCCAGTTAACTATGGATGTCATGAAGCTGTTATAAAGAGTTCCTTTTGGGGGGGGGGGGGGAGGAAACCCTAAAAAAATCCAGTAAAATATTTAAAAAAACACCTTTCCAAGTGGAGAGGCTCAATTTGTTTCTTGGAAACCTGTGAATGCTTCAGCCTCCCGATGCTCCCAGGTTCGCTCACTGCCCAATTCGCCCACGTGGAGCTTCCGGCTTTGGCTGTTCTTGCGAGAAATCCAAGCCAACGCGAAAACGCCGACTCAATCACTTCCGCCCAGTGCTCTGCTTTTGCGGAGGGAGGAGGGAGGCAGCGAAAGAGGCCACACGGATCTATGAAACGTATGGGAGCATTGGGAGGCTGAAGCAGCCCTGAGCCATGCTAAGTCGAGGCTCCTGAAGGCTTCCTGAAGGCGGGCCTGGCCCTGGCTTTCGACGGAGCCCTTCCTTTGCCTCAGGGAGGATCTTTGGGGAGGGAAAGAGGGAGAAAGAGCTGCTATGAGGGGGAAGAGTGCCAATTTCCCACGGCACACCTGATGATCGCTCACGGCACACTAGTGTGCCGTGGCATACTGGTTGGGAAACACTGTTTTAAATGATAAGTGTCATATTTAAGGGGGGAAATTCTGACCTTGAAATTGCTACTTTATAGATCACGTGCATAGTTGGTTTACAGCAGGCATGAGAAAACATCAGCCCTCCAGGTGTTTTGGACTGTTAGGAATTGTGGGAGTTGAAGTTCAATACACCTGGAGGGCTAAAATTTGCCCATGCCCGGTTTACAGAATGGAAGCTGCGTTAATCTTCAAGGTGCCACAAGGTTCTTTATTTTTAATTTTTGATGTTATTTGTAATGGATTTGTACAAAAGTGAAAAGAGAAATAAGCATCTATTTGCTGATGCTTTTGACAACAGTGATGGTGGTGTTGGTGGCAATTCTTGATTTGAGTGCAGGGATATTGCTGTCGGGGGAGGCAAAATGAATGCGTGGCCACAAATAAGAATTGTACTCTTTCCTAATGAAATTACCTCCAGTGCACTAATGTTTAACACTGCATTTATTTATACTCTGCTGAACATTTAGAAATACATGATTTTCTCTTGAATTATCTGACAACTTGCTTTTTTAATTTTTAAATCTACATATTAGTTGCAAAGATGCAACAAGTTGGGACATATCAAATTTGTATCAAGTTAGTTTTTAGACCACAGCATGGTATTTTAGATGCTAAAACAAAATAAAATACAACATCTGTTGTATGAGAGGAGGGATTATAAAGTTGTGCTATTGTTTGGAAAAGGTACCTCATATTTGTAATTGACTTCTGTGGTGAAGTCATATTTATTTATTGCAGGTTGTAAATGTAGTTGATATTTATGTATATGTAAGTATTTTGTAAGGATGGAATTTCGCTAACTCTAAAGGATTAAGAAGTAAAATTATCTGGCAGAGCTTCCAAGAACCTCCGTTACCATGGGAACTGGAGGCGGAGCCTGCAGATGGCTTTAGAATCCTCGGATTCAAATATTTTCAGTTGGTGGCTAACTGCAAATGCAGGAGGGTGTGTGAGAGAATTAGGGAGTCTATTTAGCCAGCTTTCAGTGTGGTTCAAAAGACTCTAGGTTTATTCAAAGCCTGACTCTACTCTGGGAAAGAGTGGAGGTGTGTAGACTGCTAGAGAACAGTGGCTTTTAATGACCAGCAGAGAGTGTGTAAACTGCTGAGTTATTAGTTTAGGAGTGCAGTAGCTTTGTGTTAGACTTATCTCCATAAGTTAGCATCTTGTAACCTTAAGAAAGTACCTCTGAGTAGATTGTAACCACCCAAGCTCTTGAATTCTTGAAACCTCCAAGCCCAAAACATTGTTTAAATAAACTTGACTGTTCTTTGATAAAACCATCTATTCTGGTGATTCTTTCTCCCGCAAGCCTTAAAAACACCTCTTTCTTAGTAAGTAGCCAAGCTCCGTAAATTAAATGGTGGCAGCAAGTAAAAGTTAAAAGAATCCCTACATATTGTGGTGGCTGAGGTAGTATATTCTGCCCTGTCACAGGCCTGAGTTCGAATCCTCACACTCTCTACACACTTAAGACATAAATTCGAATTCAGCTCCATTACACAATTGTCTGTAAGTCAGATCGTTATAACATCTTCAGTGGAAAAAATATGGCTTGTCAATCAAAGGGGCTGACAGTACATTTGAATATTTTTGGATGAGAGAAGACACTAGATGCTTATAAATATTATTTATTTGAATCATGCATACAGTATTGGCTCTAGTTGTATTTGATGTACAGTATTTCCCGAAGCTGCTATCAGAAGGGTGTCAGCATTGATGTAAGAATATAACTATAGAAAATCAATGTTAGCTCACTCTCAGGAGTAGTTTGCCATTAGACAAAACAAGGTTGCTGCACCTGACAGCAGTAGCTGAGAGAAGGCAGCAGGTCATCAAAGAAGAATGGGCTGTGTGCCATGCAATTTGTACAGCATGCGGTGAGCTTGCATCTGCAGGCAAAAAAGAATGCTGTAGAAACATTCATTTACCAGTTTGGTTGGCTTTTATAAATAGATTGGAAGCGGGCATGTCTTGCGCTGCAAAGCAAAACTGTTTTTGGATAGGCTTACCTACTACCACCTTCAGGGTCATACATTTCCCATGTACTCTGAGAGTAATGAAGCCAAAAGATTCACACAAAGGGATATTGAAGCAGGATTTGCTGATGCCTTGCTTAGACGTTTAATCTATCCTTCAAGAATGACCTAACTTGGGTTTATTTTTCTTCCAAGAAGAAACTAGAGAATGTGTAATCTTTCCCACTGAGTAGTTTGATTCTACTCAGTGTGGCTTACCTTCTAGGTATGCATGGAAATTGTTTTACAGTTAAAGTTTCTGATGTGGTGCTCTGTATGAACAGTATTTATTTATTTATTTCCGACATTTATATGCCGCCCTTCTCACCTCGAAGGGGATTCAGAGTGGCTTACAAGTAAAATGTAAATACAATATATTATATTATTGCCATAGCACAATATTAATATTATATATTACATCGTACTATAACATTATACTGTAGTATTATTACTAATATTACATGTAATATAAAATATATAATTATAATATCATATTATTATTATTAGTATTATATTGTATTATATTATAATATTATCAATATTATATATATATACAATCTATATATATAAAGGAAGAGTCGTCATGGAAAGACCGTCCCAAACAGAGAAACCTTACAACGCAGAAACACCAAACTTGCCAACAGAAATAGGCCTCAAGCAATGTACAGTATGTTTGTAGCAAAGAAACTCCCCCCCAAACCTAAAAAGGCCCCCAAAACAACGAGTAAAAAAACCCTACATTTCCCAGCATCCTCCGGGGCTGCCAACGACTCTCCCAGCTTCTACATTCTGACAACATGATTGGCTGCCAATAAGGGCGGATTTGCATAACTCCTGTACTGGCCAGCCAACATGAACATTCTGACCCATAATAAACTGTCAGAGGAGGATAAGGCAAAGGCTGAGGCACAAACACAAACACCCAATTCACTTCCCACAGACTTTCTCGCATCTCCTAAATAGGGCACAGCAACGCGTGCCGGGTACAGCTAGTATATTATATTATATTATAAGCACAGTGTGGGAGGTAAGATGGAACTGCCTTTCTGACCCCTCTCTTCATTCTGATCTCAGAGCAGCGGTTGGTGCTGGTGAGGGGGCTTCCAACTGATGACACTGGAGGCAAGATGAAACTGCCTTCCTGGCCCCTCTCTTCATTTTGATCTCAGAGCAGTGGTTGGTGCTGGAGGGGGCTCCCAAGTGATGACACTGGAGGCAAGATGGAACTGGCTTCCTGGTCCCTCTGTTTACTCTGATCTCAGAGAAGCGGTTGGTGCTGGTGAGGGCGGGGGGGCTCCCAAGTGATGACACTGGAGGCAAGATGGAACTGCCTTCCTGGCCCCTCTCTTCACTCGGATCTCAGAGCAGCGGTTGATGCTGGAGGGGGGCTCCCAACTGATGACACTGGAGGCAAGATGGAACTGCCTTCCTGGCCCCTCTCTTCACTCAGATCTCAGAGCAGCGGTTGGTGCTGGAGGGGGGGCTCCCAAGTGATGACACTGGAGGCAAGATGGAACTGCCTTCCTGGCCCCTCTCTTCACTCTGATCTCAGAGCAGCGGTTGGTGCTGGGGGGGGGAGGA
This sequence comes from Anolis apletophallus, assembly GCA_030556195.1. Classification (NCBI taxonomy): domain Eukaryota; kingdom Metazoa; phylum Chordata; class Lepidosauria; order Squamata; family Anolidae; genus Anolis; species Anolis apletophallus. The sequence continues at coordinate 188,562,794 of JARBWK010000004.1, forward strand.
GGCAAGATGGAACTGCCTTCCTGGCCCTCTCTTCCGAGTGATCTCAGAGCAGCAGTTGGTGCTGGGGAGGGGGGTGGTCCCCACTGATGACACGGGAGGCAAGATGGAACTGGCTTCCTGGTCCCTCTGTTTACTCTGATCTCAGAGAAGCGGTTGGTGCTGGAGGGGGCTCCCAAGTGATGACACTGGAGGCAAGATGGAACTGCCTTCCTGGCCCCTCTCTTCACTCGGATCTCAGAGCAGCGGTTGGTGCTGGAGGGGGGGCCCCAACTGATGACACTGGAGGCAAGATGGAACTGCCTTCCTGGCCCCTCTCTTCACTCTGATCTCAGAGCAGCGGTTGGTGCTGGAGGGGCTCCCAGTGATGACACTGGAGGCAAGATGGAACTGCCTTCCTGGCCCCTCTCTTCACTCGGATCTCAGAGCAGCGGTTGGTGCTGGGGGGATCCCAACTGATGACACTGGAGGCAAGATGGAACTGCCTTCCTGGCCCTCTCTTCACTCTGATCTCAGAGCAGCAGTTGGTGCTGTGGGGGGTGGGGGCTCCCAAGTGATGACACAGGAGGCAAGATGGAACTGCCTTCCTGGCCCTCTCTTCACTCTGATCTCAGAGCAGCAGTTGGTGCTGTGGGAGGGTGGGGGCTCCCAAGTGATGACACAGGAGGCAAGATGGAACTGCCTTCCTGGCCCTCTCTTCACTCTGATCTCAGAGCAGCAGTTGGTGCTGTGGGAGGGTGGGGGCTCCCAAGTGATGACACAGGAGGCAAGATGGAACTGCCTTCCTGGCCCTCTCTTCACTCTGATCTCAGAGCAGCGGTTGAACTGCCTTCCTGGCCCCTCTCTTCACTCTGATCTCTGAGCGGCGGTTGGGGACTTGAGCCCTGGCCTCCCAGTGTGTTAGGCCAGCACTCAAACCACTATGGAGACCAGTACAATGCACTCTGATCTCAGAGCAGCGGTTGAACTGCCTTCCTGGCCCCTCTCTTCACTCTGATCTCAGAGCTGTGGTTGGTGCAGGAGGGGGTGGTGGTGTCCCAACTGATGACACTGGAGGCAACATGGAACTGCCTTTCTGGCCCCTCTCTTCGCTTTGGCTGATGACTGCAATGTTAGTGGCATGGTGCATCTGCTTTGGATTTCAATCCAAACTCTAAAGGCTATACAGTATAACAGGGCTGTCCAACTTCTACCGGACCTGTGGTCGGAATTCCAGTTACTGATGACCTGGGGGCCGAAGGGTCTGCCTCCGCCCCGGCTCCGCCCCTCCCGGCTCCACTCCAGCTCCACCACTCCCGGCTCTGCCCAGGCTCCACCCCTCCCTGGCTCCACCCCTGCCCCGCCCCTCCCCGGCTCCGCCTCTCCCCCGCCTTGGAGGTGTCTGTGGAGGACACCGGGCTTTGACTTGGAGATAGAGATGAACACCAAAATCCCAGTCTCAAGTCCCAGTCCCTGCTTTGAACTGGATTATATTGCAGTGTGGACTCAGGGCCCTTCACACAGCCATATAACTCAGAATATCCAGGCAGGAAACCCCACAAAACCTGCTTTGTACTGGATTATATTGCAGTGTGGATTCAGGGCCCTTCCACACAGCCATATAACCCAGAATACCTGCTTTGAACTGGATTATCGGAGTCCACACTCATATAATCTGGTTTAAAGCAAATAACATGGGATTTTGTTCAGATGTGTGGAAAGGAAGTCAAATAAGAAGCCAGGGCCCTTCCACACAGGCCTATAACCCTGAATGATAAGGCATAATATTCATTCTGCCTCTGCTAATAACAACAACAACAACAGGTTCCTGGGTAGGAGACCTCAAGGGCCATCCAGGGCCATCCAGTCCAATCTCCTTCTGCCATAAGGGAAAATACAATCAAAGCATTCCTCACAGATGACCATTCAGCCTCTGATGATGATAATAATAATATTAATTACAATGGGTTCCTAGAATAGGAGACCTCCAAGGGCCATCCAGTCCAATCTCCTTCTGCCATAAGGGGAAAACACAATCAAAGCATTCCTCACAGATGACCATTCAGCCTCTGATGATGATGATAATAATAATAATTACAATGGGTTCCTAGAATAGGAGACCTCCAAGGGCCATCAGTCCAATCTCCTTCTGCCATAAGGGAAAACACAATCAAAGCATTCCTCAGCCATGTTGAATCAAACCTAAACTCTCCTGAGAGCAACAGAAAGTACTGAACCTTGAGTTTGGGAGTTGTAGTTCTCCTCCATCCAGAGAGCACTGTGGACTCAAATAATGATGGATCAGGACCAAACTTGGCACGAAGCCTCAGGAGAGGAGGAAGCCGGAAAGGGAATGGGTGAGCACCCCCCCCCGTGCTCCGAACTCGGCCCCGCCCCTTTTTCGCTCTGGCCACGCCCCCTCTCACTCGTGCACTCTCTCTCTCCTTCCCTCTTTCCTTCAGGTGGTGGAAGGGGGAAGGAATGAAAGGGGGAAAGAGAGAAAGAAGGAGGGAGGGAGAGGGAGAGGGGGAGGGAGGGAGGGAAGGAGGAGGAGGAGGAAGGGAGCCTGCTCCTCCTCCCTGCCCCCCCCCCCCCCCCGCCGCGAAAAAAATAAATAAAAAATATTCCGAAAAATATTCCAAAAAAATATTCCCAAAAAATATTTTTAAATTTTTTTTTTAATCTTAAAAGGCAGATATCTTGCAGGAGGGTAGGGGGCCGTGGGGAAGGGGCTGGGGGGGCCGTATACGGCCCGGGGGCCGCCAGTTGGACAGCCCTGCAGTATAAGATGCTGAGTCTTTTTTGGAAATTGGGTCCAGTACCTTGGATAGCAGCCTACTGACTTTAAAGCCATCAGCCCTTTGAGTATCCCTCTCTGTTCACTGTTCAGTCAGTCAGTCAGTCGTTTATATCCCCCCCCCCCCCCCAGATATCTACTGTTGACTTTGACAGGAGAGTGGCTAGTCCTACGGATGAATCATCAGCTCAAGGTTGAATTTGGAAGGCTTTATTCCATGTACTCAACAGGCTTCACTTATTTAGTTTATTATGATCCCTAAATTTGCGGCACACAGTGGCATAACACAGAAGTGATGACAAGGGCTTTAGCTTTGCCAACAATGGATTGCAAGCATTCTGCAGCCCTGCCCTATAAGGCTTCTGAAGCCCTGTCCCTTAATAATTCAAGTGCTGAATGACTCGAAAAGAGTGTTTGCTACATACTTGCTGTACTGAAGGTGTTACTGCCTCTGCTGCATCATATTGGCGGATATAGATATTTTTTCAATGCCCAGACAAAAGGGTGAATAAAACCTTTCTTTCAATCATGCTTTGAATTAAAATTGAATTAGCATGAGTGCTGCTGACATTTATAAACAGTTTCAGCTGCTGATATTCTGTATATCTCTGTCTTGGCTTTTCTTCGCGAACGAAGATTCAGGAAGGACTCATCCCACGCTTTCTATAAGCGCGTTGATGACTAAGAAGGCCAATCCGAGATAGGCAAGTCCGGTTGCAGAAAGCACAGCAGAAAGTCGCCTTGGGTGATGTTGTTTCTAAGTTGCGGTTATTTCTGCGTTTGGCGTGACTTCTCGAAAGACGGCGCAGCATTGTGGCTAGTGCGTCTCCATGCCTCCCGATGTGAGGCCAGGGTGGACCATTGTTGGTGATCAATCTGGCCAAGCCTGAGATGTTGTTTCAGGGAGTCCTTGTATCTCTTTTTTGGGGCTCCTCTCTTGCGCTGACCCGTGGCGGGTTCACCATAGAGTACTATCTTTGGGAGGCGGTGGTCCTCCATCCTAGAGACGTGCCCTGCCCAGCGCAGCTGTGTTCTCAATAGCATGGCCTCAATGCTGGTGATCCCTGCTTGCTCCGGACAGCAACATTCGTCACATAGTCAGTCCAGTGTACATTTAGGATTGAGCGAAGACAGTGCTGATGGAAGTGTTCGAGGAGTCGTAGGTGTTGGAGATAGGTGACCCATGTTTCAGACCCATATAGGAGAATAGACAGTACGATAGCTCTGTACACACTGATGTTGATGCTTTGCCTCAGGTGTTTGTTGCTCCAGACTCTTTTGTGAAGCCTTCCGAATGCACTCTATGCCTTTGCTAATCTGTGATCTATCTCTTTATCAATCTTGGTGTCTGAGGAGATTATGCTTCCCAGGGAGGTGAACTGCTGAACGGACTTAAGCACAGATTTGGCTATGCTGACATGGGGATGGCGGTGTTCTTCCTGTGGTGCAGGCTGGTAGAGAACTTCCGTTTCCTTCAGGCTGACTTCCAGCCCAAACAGCTCTGCAGCTGCTGCAAAGCAGGATGTTAGGCGCTGCAGGGCAATGTCTGAATGGCTGACAAGGGCAGCATCGTCTGCAAAAAGCAGCTCACGGACTAGATAGTTTAGAGTCTTAGTGCGAGCCCACAAACGGCTTAAGTTGAACAAGCTACCATCAGTATGATAGCGTATATATATGCCGTATTCTGTATATAAAGCCATATTAAAGTTATCAGAATGCTTAAATTTAAAATGATATGCATAGCAGTACTCCATAAAGGGTAATGTGGTTGAAAAGAAGCCGGCTATTTCTAAACTTCACTGGAATCTGTGGGATTTATGTCCATAGGTGAGCATAAATCTCAATAATTACATAGCATTTAGATCAGTGGTCCCCAACCTATGTTCCGTGGACTATCAGTGGTCCACAAGAACTAAAATATGGGCTGTGCCCTCACCATTACTACACCATTGCAATGAGAGCAACTGGTCTCACAAAACCCTCTTATAGTACCAAGGCTGATTAAATATGGTTTTCTGTGGGCGAGCAGATGGCGACTACTGGATGGCATATGTTCTGTAACAGAAACTAGAGCTGATGTGGTCTATCCAATGCAATTTTCTGAATCAGCACCCCAAATAACCAAACTGAATCAAAGTTGACCAAAAACTGATTCGTAACCTTTTTGATACTAATGCTGGAGAGCGGTCCCTGGTCAAAGTAGTCCCTGGTCACGTGGTACCTTGTCAAAATGGTCCCTGGTAAAAAAAAGGCTGGAAACCACTGATTTAGATATACTGACTTGTAAATTTTGGAAACCTTTCTTTTCAGACTGTAAATACCAGAATCCTCTAGCCCAGTGTTTCCCAACCTTTTTTGAGCTGCGGCACATTTTTTACATTTACAAAATCCTGGGACACACCACCAACCAAAATGACACAAAATGACACTCTAACACAGTAATACATGTAGTTAATATGTTTTTAAATGTATTTATACACTCAGTGTGAAACTTGGGCCTGTTTCGATGAACACAACTTAGAAATCCTGGCAGGGCGATCTGGCTGCGACATCTGTCACCCCATTGATCGCCAGGGTTGATTCGGCTGATCTGGCTGGCTAGGCGGGTGTCCCCTTCCTCCCTCACCGCTCCATGTGCGTCCCTCCCGAAGCTGCGCACTCGTTGGAAGAGGACGACGTCCCAGGAATGGTAGAAAGACACAAACTTCCCACACAGAACTCCCATAACCAAGAGAAAATGCTGTAAGAGTTTGGTGGGCATTGACCTTGAGTTTTGGAGTTGTAGTTCACCTATATCCAGAGAGCACTGTGGACTCAAACAATGTTGGATCAGGACCAAACTTGACATGAATACTCAATATGTCCAAATGTGAACACAGATGGAGTTTGGGAAAAATAGACCTTGACATTTGGGAGGAAGGCTGAGGAAGGCTGGCGAGGGAGTCCCTCATAGAATCCTGCCTGCCTTTCCTTCCCCCGAGGGCCGTCCTGCCAGACCTCGACCCTTTCCCCTGCGAAGGAAAGCCCCTTCTCCCCTTTGGGGCCCTTCCTCCTCGAGGGGCTTTGGGGGGCCTGGCCAAGGGGAAGGGCACCCCAGGGCCTCACCTGGGACGCAGCAGGGCCAAGCCAGGGCGCCTCCAGAAGCAACTGGCTCCTTCGCTTCCTTCACCACCGCAGGAGGAAGGTGAATGCGTCTGCCACCCCCGGGACCTAGTGCGCATGCGCCCAGACAAGCGCACTTCCACTTCCGCTTCCGTTCCTTGCTCTCCCTCGATTGGAGGCTGGCTGGCTGGGGAAACGGTCAAAGGAGGTGGCGCTCCAGCCTCTTTTTCTTCTTCGCCGCCGCCCGGCCCTTCCTCCCCCCCCCAGCAGCAGCAGGAGTTCGGCAAAAGGGGGAAGAAAGGGGGGGGGGGGAAGAGAGGTTTTCCCCACGGCACACCAGGCGATCTCTCACAGCACACTAGTGTGCCGCGGAACAGCGGTTGGGAAACACTGCTCTAGCCAGCATGGCAAGTCTGTGAAAAAGGGGCTTCTGGGACTTGTCCATGGTGATTGGTGGCTCCCAAGTCAGTGGGGCAAGTCTATGATGGAAACATCAGTTGTAATCCATGTGCAATTGCGTTCTTTGTAAATGTGGGCTTTTGTACTTTTTCAAGATTTAAGAGGCTTTTTTTAATTGGAGGTGGAAAGTAAAGTAAGATGGGCTAGGTATTTTATAAATTTTAATAAAATGTAGCAATATAAAAGAAAAACTCTTTTTCTTCCCTTCCTTACCTTTGCATTTATATAGGCTTTCAAAAATAGTCAAGTAACTCCTTGAATGTTTGTCATTCAAAGCCTGGACACTGAATATTTTGAGGCTCAAAGAAGGGTCATATGACATCTTGCAAGATGGTTGCTTATTCCCTGACCTCTTCATTCATCATTTTGCTTCAAAATTTAATAAAAATGTAATTATCTATTAAGCTATTGATGTGAAGTGTCATCAACGCAAAAAATTAAGGATTGAGGATAAAGTCTTAGGCTATTACAAATGGGTTGTTTGTGTGAGGGGGGAACACATGGAACAAAACACGGAGGTCTTTAGACCTGTTGCATTTCAATTTAGCCTGTTTTGAAGCAAAGCTGTATGGAAGGTTTTATTATTTACTAGCTTGGGGACCCGGCGGTGCCCGTGTTATTTGAGGAAAGCATTGTGTGCCAAGGTTGGTTACTATTAGATGTTTATGTGGCTTGCAGTTGTCTCAGGAACTTGGTGAAGGTACTGCAAGTCCCATTGGCCATGGTCCATACCCCTCCAAACAGCACCAGGATGTAGAGTGGGTCATGGGGGCTGTGTGTGTCACATTTGGTCTTGATCATTCTTTGGATGAGGGTTGCAGCGGTCTCGGAAGGTGAGTGAAGGTATTTCAAGTCCCATCATCTGTGGTCCGTCCTCCTTGAAGCAGCACCAGGGTGTAGAGTGGGTCAAGGGGGCTCTGTGTGCTAATTTTTGTCTGTATTGGTCTTTGGGTGAGGGTCACGTTGTGAGGTGGGCCATTGGGCCCCTGCGTGCCAAGTTTGGTCCTGATCCGTCACTGCTGTGGGCCATAGTGTCTGACTGCCTGAGGCCTTTCCTTTTCCCTCTGAGTCACCTTAGAATGTTGGAATGTGGATGGCCAATTGGAGTCCTTTATGCAAATACCATTTCAGTGGCAACCAATCCCCTCTGTCTGGGGCCGTAGAATGTTGGAGTTTTGAGGCTGGCCAATCAGAGTCCTTTATGCAAATAATTCTATAGTGGCAACCTATTGAAACGCTGTCACATATTCTTTGGCACCTCCGCACCTCCCAGAAAATGAACATTCCATTTTCAACGGAAAAATACTGTCATTTGGCTAACTCAAGCATTCAGTTGCATTCTGTTTTGCTGGCCAATCAGAGTCCTTTATGCAAATAGTTCCTCAGTGGCAACCAATGCCCTCTGTCTGGTGCCTTAGATTGTTGGAGTTCTGAGACTGGCCAATCTGAGTCCTTTATGCAAATAATCAGGTGCCTTAGAGTGTCGGATTTCTGAGGCTGGCCAATCAGTGTCCTTTATGCAAATAATCCCACAGTGGCAACCAATCGAAACGCTGCCACATATTCCTCCCTCCACACCACCGCACCTCCGCACTGCCGCAAACACTGACTTTTATTATATACATACTGTAGATAGATAGATAGATAGAAAATAGATAGATTTATTTAAAACTTTTATATACTGATCTTCTCAACCTCCGCAGAGGGACTCAGGCCGGTTAACAGCAAGGATTCAATGCCAAATTACAATTTAAAACATCATAAAAACAATAAAAGATTAAAATATAAGTAGAATAAATACATATAAATACATATAAACCAAGTGACCAAGATAAAAAAAAAACATGTCCAATTTCGGTTCGCATACATAATCGATGACTTAGTCCATTATTAAACTCAGCCATCATTCCAGGAATGCTTCTTTCCAGATCCAGGAAATAGTGCCCTGAAGGTCAGGAGTGAGGGGGAAGATCTGATCTCAGTTGGGAGGGAGTTCCACAGCTGAGGGGCCACCACAGAAAAGGCCCTGTCTCTCGTCCCCACCAGCCGCGATTGCGAATGTGGCGGGACCGAGAGCAGGGCCCCTCCAGAAGATCTTAACGGCCTTGATGGTTCATAGGGGAGAATACGTTCGGACAGGTAAACTGGGCTGGAACCGTATAGAGATTTGTAGGTCAATACCAGCACTTTGAATTGTGCTGGGAAGCTAATTGGCAGCCAGTGGAGATGGTGCAACAGAGGAGTTGTACGCTCCCTGTACCCCGCTCCCATTAGTAACCTGGTTGCCGAACGTTGGACTAACTGAAGCTTCCGGGCAGTCTTCATAGGCAACCCTACGTAGAGAGCATTGCAGTAGTCTATTGTAACCTTTCCAAATATATCGCTTTAAACAAGCCACGCAGACAACTGGTGATATAAAGTGACCTCACACAAAAAATGACATAAATAAAGGGAAAGTGCAATTTGATGCATGCACACAGAGACACCCACAGGACCACTAATTGAAAGGCTATTTGGTTTTCCTTGATACTGATACTGGTATGGCTTCCACAAGCATCCAAACTGTGTGCATGTCTGTGTGCTTTCAAATTGCCTGACAACTTATGGAGACCCCATTAATAGGCAAGGAATACTCAGAGCTGTTTTTTTTCAGTTTCCCCTTCTAGGTCCTTCCATGTAGCCATATATCCCAGAATATCAAGGCAGATAACCCACAATATCTGCTTTGAACTGAATTATCTGAGTCCACACTACCATATAATCTGGTTCAGTGTGGTTATTTTACAGCTGTGTGGAAAGGGGCCTCTGACATATAGACTATAGCAGGTATCCTCAAACTGTGGTCCTCCAGCTGTTTGGGCCTCCAACTCCCAGAAGCCCTAACGAGCTTGATTAATTGTCAGACATTCTTGGAGTTGAAGGCCCAAACAGCTGGAGGCCGCAGTTTGAGGATGCCTGGACTATAGCATCTGGTATTCTTTGGTAGAAACCAGGAATGTGGCGCAGCTGGCTAAGTGTCAGGTGCATAAGATCTCTCTGACCAGTTGGTCATGAGTTCGAGGTCTCCCCGGATTGAGGTGGGTGCTCGACCTTTAAGTGTAGCCTGCTGTCGACCTTTGCAGCCCGAAAGACAGTTGCATCCGTCAAGAAGGAGATAAAGGTACCACATTAAGTGGGGAGGCAAATTTTGACTGAATTATGAGGCCATTAAAGAACTCCAGGAACACTGAGGAATGCGGGAGGAACAACAAGGGGCGCTGGGAACGCTGAGAGATGAGTGCGTCAGCTCCCCCGTGTGGCCAGAGTTTGCCTCTGTTCGTCTATATGTGTGTAATGTATATGGAAACGGCAGGGATTGTCTGCTAAGCATGTATACCTGTAATCCGCTCTGAGCCCCCTTCGGGTTGAGAAGAGCGGAATATAAATAAAGTGTATAATTATAATTATACACTTTATTTATATTCCGCTCTTCTCAACCCGAAGGGTTAATATTATTATTATTATTATTATTATTATTATTCTCTCATGCAAGTACTAACCAGAACGGAACCTGTTTAGCTTTCAGGATCAGGTGGGATCCATGCTTTAACAATTGTAGCACAGCAGTTCTCGTTTGTGCCTGGAGAGCAGGGGCTAGGACCCGGGGTTCCATTGGCATTGGGGCCTGCAGCTGCAGAGACAGATTCAGAAGAGGATTTGGAAGGGTGGGAAGGTCAGTTTCCCATCAGCGGGCCTCCTTCGCCCACAGAAAGTTTGGCATGGGAAGAGCTGTGTTTTGGCCCTGACGTAGACATAGATAACCAGGTGCAAATGGAAGACAGCGATAGTGGGAGTTATGAGCACCCGGGGGGAAGAGGGTCACAGGAGCTTTTGAGTGAAAACATGGATGAAAGCGCCTGGGAAGATTCTAGGGAGGAGAGCTCTCATGTAGATAGTGACCCAGCTGCTGAGAGACAAGGTCGAACCTTTGATAGGAGAAGTAGCATTGAGTCTGGGAGAAGGGGATGGCACCGCAGCCTAGACAGGCCTAGGTCCGTCAGCAGAGATTGAGACGACGGGGCCTAGAGCGTCGGGGACCTCGGCCGAACGATTAAGTATAGCATCCATGGGAACCAATCCCCAGTGCTTCGGCCACGTCTCTTCTGAGTAGACGTGTTAGCGAAGTGGATCTACGGAGCTGAGCTGGCTCGTGGTCACCAAGTCTTGCCTTGCATTCACCTTGCCTTGTTCCTGTTTCTGCATTGCCTTGCGGAGCCTTGCTCAAGTCTTGCATTAGCCTTTGGATTGTTTTGCCAAGCGGTTTTGGACATTGTTGCTTCAAGCCTTTGCTTGCATTTAACTCTTCTATGGACAATTTACCTTTCGGACTGTTTTTATATTCAATAAAGTAGTTAGCCTTCAGTCCGTCTCTGTGTGTGTGATTAAGGGGCCGGTCAAGTCCGTGCATCGTGACAACAATATGAGCAAAGTGGGGAACATCTTCCTTTGAAATGTTGTTGAATTTGAAAAAAACCCCAGGATTTCTTGAATTCTTGAGTGGGTTCCAAAGAATTGTATAACATTACTTTATCTGTGCCATTACCTGAAATAGTTTGAGGAACATGCAAGATTAGGAACTAATCAAATAACTGGAAATCACATGATCATGGTGAAAGGATTAAAGGAGACTAGGTTCCACATGCTATATAATGGTAGCGCCGCCGTTAAAGCCACTAGCTGTAGGAAAGGCTGTTGACCGGAGGGTCAAGAGTTTGAAACCATGAGTTGGAGTGAGCTCTCGACTGTACTGTTTCTTTTGTCAACTCATAATTTTTGAATTAGTTGACTTGAGAAATTACACACAATATGTTCCTCTTGAATGCATTTTACCTAGTACATGCCTTTGTATTCGGAAACTGTAGAGCAGTTTCCTCATATATGAAACATTTTGGATATTATTTTAAAATATATGTGTTTTAACTTATACCTAATATATGTATTTTCATGCCCTATAAGCTGCCCAGATTTGGTAAGGACAGTCCAAATTAATTCTCTGTTCTACTTTCTCAACTATCTTAAAAATGTTACATTTCATGTCTCTGCTTCCTACTTTCGATTGTTGTCCACAGCATACTGTATTCAAAGTGCAAAAGTAGTTTGCACTCAACTCAAGAGAGGGGAGAGAGAAATGGGAGAGTGGAGTCTTGCCCTTCCCAGTAGGCTCAGGCAAAAGCAAATTGCTGCCAATTTTCCGAGTGTGGACGTTCTTCCTCATTTTAAACAAACTGTGATGTTGTTGTGAACATTGCTTTGCTTGCATGGGGGATTAATGCAATATTGGTGTAGTTACTGCAATCCCTGGTGTCTGCTTTCTTTGTGAGTGGAATATATAATGTGTTTCCACTTGGTAGGCCATTCTTTTGTTCTTCATATTTTTGACAGTTTTTAGTAAGAGCTAGCGTACACTCAATCTCTGTGGACCGAAACAGATCTATCGGTCTGCCATCTGATTTGTGTCTTCCAAGTGCCTTGAGTGCAGCTTGTACTAGGGTTGCCACTTTTTGATATAAGAAATAAGGGACATTTACCTAACAATACGGGATTTTTCACAAAAATAAGGGACACTTTATAAAAACTTCTAAATCAAACCTTAGGTATCAATAGTTTTATTAACAGAATAAGATCATGACTGAAATTCATAAAATAAACTGACTTACACCCTCTTAACAGTGCATAGTATGCTTCTGCATGTTGTCCAGGGGCGACCTGGCTACAGTGATCCAGGTGATGGTCATCTCGAGGCTGGACTACTGTAACACCCTCTACATAGGCCTTCCCTTGGCAACAATCCGGAAACTCAAGCTAGTGCAGAATGCTGCTGCTCGACTTCTGGCGGGAGCGTCAGTCCGAGAGCATATAACACCCATCTTGCAGCAACTGCACTGGCTACGAATAGAGCACCGGATTGTTTTCAAGGTGTTGGTGTTGACCTTTAAGGCCTTGTATGGCTTAGGGCCAGTGTACCTGAGGGACCGTCTCACCCCATATGTTCCCCCGAGATCACTACGCTCAGAAGAACAAAATCTTCTAGTTGTCCCGTCGATCCACTCCTGTAGGTTATCATCAATGAGATCGAGAGCCTTCTATGTGGCTGCACCTTCCCTCTGGAACTCTATGCCGGATGCGGTTCGCGCTATAACCGACTTAGCCCCGTTTCGGAGAGCTTGTAAGACTTTCTTGTTCAAACAAGCTTTTAACCTCACCGGCCCATGAAATCTGACATAAGTTCAGCGTTAATTCGCGACTACTGTAGATGTTTTGCTTCGGGATAGTTGTATTTTATGCTTTCTTGCTTTTATGTCTTATGTTTTTGTATGATGCATTAAACTGTTACTGTAATATTGTATGTGTACCATGTAAACTGCCCCGAGCCTTCCGGAAGGAGCGGTATATAAGAGTGAATAATAAATAAATAAATAAATGTTTTGTCATACCTAATGCATTGTACTGTATGTACTACATACAGTACTACTACTACTAATAGCTTTATAATAGCAGTACAATGCATTAGGCATGACAAAACATGCAGGAAAAAACATGCACACACATCTTTGTTTAGTATTTAACAACATGGCAAATGCATATAGGCATGAATATAAAAATAAATAACCCACAATGAAATTAAGTGGGCCTGCTCCCTCTCCCCAGTTGGCCTCCCCCTCTTGGCCTCCTGCTGGATGACTAAGCCTCCATTAGTGGAGCACTGTTTTGCTGCTGTTGGAGCTGCGGCTGGCGATGGGCGGAGAGGGAGGCTCCGTGTCCGCTGGCGGGACAGGTCTGAGCAGAGCCCCGCGGCGGCCTTCCTGGGAGGAAGGAGAAGGAGCCTCTCGCCGGGAGTAGCAGCAAAGAGAGGAGAGGAGGAGGAGGAGAGCCAGGAGAGGCATCGCGGAGGCTTGAGTCCATGTCGGGCCCGTGCAGTGCCTTGCAGGCCTGGTGCCGCCACCAGTGCGAGGGGTACCCTGGCATCGAGGTCCGGGACCTCAGCAGCTCCTTCAGCAACCGAGTTGCCTTCCTCCACCAGCTGCTGTGAGTTCAACCACCGCCTCCTTGCCTCCTGCTGCCACCTGTCCTCTCCTGTCAATACAGGACAGGAGCTGAAAATACGGGACACGAAATTCAGAGCAAAAATACGGACGTCCTGTATAATACGGGACAGTTGGCAACCCTAGCTTGTACATCAGTTTCTAACTTTGTAGTCTCATCTTCAAATAGTTCTTCCTTGAATACTTATCTTATTCCTTCATCTCTATTATATAGTGTATTGTATTGTTTATCACCTCTGCAATTGCTTAAATAATTGTTTGTTGTGAACAAACTGTTGGCTTTGCAGAATACATTTGTGCTGAAGTGTTTATTTTTTATTATAGGATTGAATATGTACAGGGGCAGTCTAAGGTAATTTTAAATGGTAGGCGAACATTATTTTGGTGCCCCCCCAAACATTATTTTGCCGCCCCCATGTAAAACAAATATACAATTATAATATCACAATACCATTAGTAGTATTATATTGTATCAATGTATATACAATATATTATACCATACTCATACTATATTATATCATAATTATATTATACTACATTACAATATAATTATATTATAATATATTGACATTATAATATAATATAACATTCTATTATATTATTATAAAATAATAACATTATTTATTTAAATAAAATTATCCTCTACTAAATATTTTCATTGCTCCTATAAAACTCAAATAACCCAAAATAAAGTAAAATAAAATATTATATATTACTATTTTGTACAATACCACTATACTGCAATATTGTTTGTAATATTACATGTACTATAAATATATATCATCATTCTATTGTTATATTGTATTTGTATTATATTGTATGACAATATTAAGCAGAACTGTATAATAATCAACAAGAAATGCAATGTAAATGCATCAAAATCAGAATATATTACCTACCACCTGACTCATAATTCATAGGAGTCTCCCATAAGTCCAAAATTAGGATCCCAATGTAAATGTAAATAGAAAAACAGCCAAAATGTTCAAATGAGGTCGAATACAGGCAGTGCGGCCTGGGCAAACTTGGGCCCTCCCTCCCTCCTTCTAAGAGTTTTGGCCTCCAACTCCCACAACTCCTCATAGCCTCAGGCCCCTCAGGCCTAGACAGAAATAGAGCCGAAGAAAGGAAGGAGGGAGAGAAGAGGTCACAGAGGAGGAGGAGGAAAGCCCTTCATTCATTCCTTCACTTACACTTCCTTCACTGATTCTTTTCTCCTTCCCTGCAAACGCGCGCGTGCGGTGGAGACAAAGGGAGAAGGGAAGCACTCCCTGCCTGCCCGATAGAGAGTGCTTTGCTTACAGGCTTCTGCGCAAGGGAGCTACTGGGCATGCGCGGAGGTTTTCACACATGTGCAGTTGCTCCTGCACTCAACTTCAGCTCCAGAGCAACTGCGCCTGCGTGAAAACCTCCGCGCATGCCCAGAAGCGGCGTCAGAGCGCACAAGGCCGGGGTCAAAAAGCAGGCAGCTGCAGCACTGTCTGAGGAACATCGGCAGGGCCAGGATGGCGCCCCATGCAGCCAGGATGGCGCCCCCTTCCCAGATGGCGCCCTAGGCGGCCGCCTACTTGGCCTATCTTGTAGGACCGCCCCTGAATATGTATTGAAATGTTAGGATAATGTGAACCGGAGAGAGCTGATATTAAGGGCAAGTCTCTGCAGGGAGAGCAGAGTTGCCATAGCAACGTGGCTGTGAAGCAGAAGTGGGAGGAGTCAACAGCTTTCTGCCAGAGCCAAGAATAGAATTCTGGGGAAGTTTTGAATTTTGACAGTTGAACTGTCAGACCAGCTCTAAGACAGTTGGTACTGACCAGCTCTAGAGAGAGCAGGGTTAGCAGTCGGTTTTAGGGCTGTGAGAATACAGTTCTGGTGAGCTGAGCTTGCGAGCCTGCTGGTTTTATGTAAAGCCTGAGGGCTAAAAATAGACAAAGTGTCTTTAAAAGGCCAGAGTGCCTATATATTGAGATAGAGAGAAGCTGATTTAGCAGAGTAATAGCAATAGTTAGGCATTGCAACTTTGTATTTGCCATAACTAGAACATTTGTAACCTTTTAAAGTCGTGCCTCTTCGGAAGTGTTATACAAAGTATCAAACCAAGCTTTTGTGCCAAAATGAACTGTTTATTGATAGTTCATCTTGAAACCTCTCTCTGTGCCATTGAATTCAAAAGTCAAGCCTCAGTTTAAAAGTTGTATCCTGTCTCACAACTTGAACCCTCATTAACCCTCACAAATAGCTGACATTTCTCATAAAATTGGTCCAGTTGGTGTCTCTCTCATAAAACGGTGGCAGCAGTTTGAAGAACAAATATTCGCATAGTGACGCCAGCTAAAAGCTGTGTCGTCGCAAATTTGGTGTCAGAGGTGGGACATCTTCGCAAACTAGTGGCAGTGGGTGAGATAGCCTACCCTGCCATGGTGTAAAAGTTGGCGTGCGAATAACGAGTCGTTACAACATTCAATTGCACTTCTGTGTCATTGTGTTATAATATATGTGAGTCACCCCGAGCCCCACGGGAGTGGCAACGAATAAGTTGAAATAAAATAAATAAATAAATAAATAAATTTCTTAATCCTCAGGCAAATTTTCATACACTTTTGGATTCTGCTCAGTTTCTTACTTTTGTGTTGCAGTTGCCTATGATTAACTGGAGGTCTACTTTGCAGTATTTATTATTATTATTGTCAACATTATCTTTATTTATATCCATCTTTCTCCCCATGGGGGCTCAAGGTGGCTAACACTCCACACTAGACCAGTTTAAAAGGTTCAATACAAAAGTTAAAAACAAATAAAATAATAACAGTGTGGTAAAAACAGAATTAAAACACAGTAAATGGCCTTTAAAACTCTTATTCATATTTATATATTCTATTTCTTGTTGTATTATGTCCAACGTTTCCCTATTCATGCCTTTCACATTCCTTGGTTCTAAAATATGTGTAGTGTAGTTTGGGACTTTATTTTCATTTCAACATGTCATCAGCTGAACATGATTTTGGGTTTGGTTTTAGTTTTGGGGCCCTCGGCGGCACAGTGGGTTAACTTGTTGAGCTGCTGAACTTGCTGATCAAATGGTCGCAGGTTTGACTCCGGGGAGCAGCATGAGCTCCAGCTGTTAGCCCCAGCTTCTGCCAACCTAGCAGTTTGAAAATATGCGTACGTGAGTAGATTAATAGGTACCGCTCCGGCAGGAAGGTAACAGCACTCCATGAAGTCATGCTGGTCATGTGACCTTGGAGATGTCTATGGACAACGCCGGCTCTTTGGCTTAGAAATGCACCAACCCCCAGAGTTGGACACAACTGGATTTAATGTCAGGGTAAAACCTTTACCTTTAACCTTAGTTTTGGCATTACTTGCACCACCACTGATCAATTGCTATAGCCCAGTAGCTTGTTTAGTGCCTTCTGACCTCAGAGTTCATCTGGCTGTAGACATCAGCAAATTCAGTTTCCACCATCCCCAATCCAGATTCAAAACAATTTTCAAAAGTACATCTGATTGATAGGTCTTCAAATGAGAAAGGAATCACTGACTATTTGTGTGTGGTATAAATTTTGTCTGTTTCATCTAGTCAGAGCTAAAGTATCTAATACAAAGTGTGTGGTGCCTTGGGAACTAAGTAAATCGAAACTTTACCTATTCAGATAAAGGAATTTATGCCCATAAAATTTAAATTATTTGCTCCACAGGGATGAAGTTTACAGAATTCTATACCACAGAGTTCCTTGTAATGTTTGTGTTGTAGTTGAACCTGAGGCTCTTGCTACTCCTGGTAGTAGAGAATTAGGTGGGGCTGATTCTTCAGCATTTAACAGTAGTATGGAGTTAGGTGGGGCTGATGATAGCCATTCTATGCATCAGGGAGGAAGCAAAAGTGAACAAAGCAAGGAGGAAATCTCCCAGTGTAAAAGGATAAGGCAAATACTTACAGAGCCCACTGATGATGAGTCTTTTGAGGGCTTCCCTGGGGAGGATGGGAGTCAGAGTGAGGGAGATACTTCAGATGATGAACCAGAGATGGATTGGGCTAGGGTGTGAGAAGTTCAGGCTGTTTATGAGGAACCCACAAACAGTGACACCTTTTTTGGGTTTTCTGATGATGATGAATGGCCCGTGGGCTATCCTGATGACCGCTGGGGAGAACTAAGTCTTGACAGGAGATGGAGGACATGGAGGGGCCATCAACAGTCTGCAGCTGCTGAGACAGCAACAGCTGAGATTGCTAATAATGGGGCGTTGTCAAGCTCGGGTGGGTCTGAGATGGGAGACTAATAAAATGCAGGCTTTTGGGCACTTCACTTTGCTGCTGGCAAGGTGTTACGTTTGGGATTTATGACTTTGAATTGCTGTGTCCTGATTTCTGTACGGAGTAACTCGCTGCTGCTGCCTGTACCACGTTTGGTGTGGTTTGAATTCCTGTGAACTACTCTCCTGTTGGGACCTTGGTTTGCTTGATCCGGTTTCCTTGACTACGCTTGATGCTCAACCCTTAATGACGGCCTCTCGGTGACAACTCTGGATTCCACTTTGACTTTGCTTTTTGTTCCTGATCTGTTTGTGTTTCTTCCCTGTTTGCTGTCTTCTGAGTTTCTTTCCACTGACTTTTAAGTGCCCTTTTGTTTCTTTGAGTGCTTTTTAGCACAGAGACTTTGTGAACAATAAACTTTTTTAAATTCTTGATTGTCTGGCTCTTTAAGAGGTGTTTGCTTTGACAGTTTGACTTTTTTTTATTTTAATAAGATGTGGCAATATCCTAATGGGGCAGGATGAAAATGTTGGTGTAACAATTAATATTTTGTTCCTGTAGTTGGGGGCATTTTAAAAAAGAGTTTTTATAGTAGTCTTTCCCCGCAGGGTGACTTAAGAACATAAGAACATAAGAAGAGCCATGCTGAATCAGGCCTCAGCCCATCTAGTCCAGCATTCTGTGTCACACAGTGGCCCACTAGTTGTACATGGGGATCTCTAGCAGAAAGGAGGGCAAAACCCTCACCTGCTCCCGACCCCCCACAACCAGTGCCCGGGGAAATCCTGCCTGCCTCCATCAACACAGAGGTGGCACTTGGATGTCCATTTCAGTAACTAGACTTCTAGCATGTTGACTTTAGCAGACTTTTGAATTAAGATTGGAAGGTTATCTTGCCTTTTATGCTCCTCAGTATAAAAAAAAATAACTGCTTTTCATGATCAGAGTTTTAAGGGGAAAGAATTAAGGAATTGTTTACCAATGCCTTCTCTTATGCCTTACTAAGAAGTGTTAGTTATGGTGTCACTACCATTTTCTCTGAGAGAACTAACTACTGCCCATTTCACACCCCATGCATACTATTGTTGCTGCCCAGTAGTTATTAAGAATGCTTAGAACAGGGGTGCTCACACTTTTTCAGTATGCGAGCTACTTATAAAACTACCAAGTCAAAATGATCTACCTACCCACCACTCAGAGAGCCGTAAAAGCAAAATATTTGGAAATTTATTTCAGTGAGAGCCATATAATATGTTTTAAGACTGAATTCAACTATAAATGTGAGTATAATAAGACCCTGAAATTATTCATAATAATGATGATAATATTCATTCAGCCTCTGCTACTAATAACAACAACAACAGGTTCCTAGAGTAGAAGGAGACCTTCAAGGGCCATCCAGTCCAACCTCCTTCTGCCATAAGGGAAAAACGCAATCAAAGCATTCCTCACAGATGGCCATTCAGCCTCTGATAATAATAATAATAATAATAGCAACAACAATGGGTTCCTATAATAGGAGGAGACCTCCAAGGACCATCCAGTCCAACCTCCTTCTGCACCAGGGCAGCGTCGGGAGCCTGCAGGGCGGGACTGAGCCTTCCTCTCGCCCTGCCTGGGATCTACCAGGACACCCTATGCAATCTACCAGTAGATCGTGATCTACCTAATGAGCACCCCTGGCTTAGACTGTATCTCTGCAGAATTGCAGCAGTTTGACACACAAAAATTCAATGGCTCAATACTATAGATTTCTGGCATTTGTAGTTTTCTGAGATATGTATACTTTTTTTTGACAGAGTCACAAAAAACTACAAATCCCAGGATTCCATAGGATGGAGCCATGGCAGTTAAAGTGGTGCTGAACCACTACAATTCTGCACTGTGGGTGGTCTATTTCAGGGCTGTCCAACTGGCGGCCCGGGGCCCATATATGGCCCCCCAGCCCCTTCCCTCCGGCCCCCCAAGCTTTTTAATAAAAAATAAAAATTGAAAAATAAAATAAATAATAAAAATTTAAAAAAAACCCTACTTCCGGGTTCAGAGCAAGTATTGCGAGAATACGCAATCCACACGGGATTTTGCTGTCAACGCGAGATCACGCCGGCGTTGACAGCGAAATCCCGTGTGGATTGCGTATTCTCGCGATACTCTTCGGCTACTCTACTACTGGATCGCTGAGGCCCACAGACACGATTAGGACCTTCTTCGACTCAGTCGGTCGTCGCCTCTCTCGTTGTCCAGGTACTCCTGGATCCTGCGTGTTTGGAAAAGATAGGCCAAAGCAGGGGGCTCCTCAGGGGGCTCCTCATTCCCTCCCCCCATCTCCCCTCATGTATTAAATATAAAATTAAATATGTTTAAAAATGAAATAAGGGGAGATGGGATACATTAAAATAAGGGGAGAGGGAGGATGGAATTAAATATATTTAATATTAAATTAAAATAAGGGGAGAGGGAGGATGGAATTAAATATATTTAATATTAAATTAAAATAAGGGGAGAGGGGAGGATGGAATTAAATATATTTAATATTAAATTAAAATAAGGGGAGAGGGGAGGATGGAATTAAATATATTTAATATTAAATTAAAATAAGGGGAGAGGGGAGGATGGAATTAAATATATTTAATATCATTTTTTATCTCAGTAAAAGATTATATTTGACTGTATGCATGCAGGGGCGGGGCGGAGCCAGGGGAGAGGGCGGAGCTGGGGTGGGGAGGGGGTGGAGCCAGGGGCAGAGCCAGGGGCGGGGGCAGACCCTACGGCCCCCCAGGTCATCAGTGACCGGAATTCAGGCCCCTGGGCCGGTAGAAGTTGGACAGTCGTGGTCTATTTGTCTGGTTCCTCAGGAAAGGTCTCTCTGAATTGGGACACCTTATCAGTAGCAAAATTGTATTCACCATCCATCACTTCTTATATCTTGAGATACTGCAAACGCACCACCATGGAAAAGAAGGGCCAAAGTGGATTTACTGTTGAAAAGGCTGAAATGGATGTGAAAGAAAATCAAACCTGAATTTGCACTAGGAGCTAAAACGATTTAACTGTAAAGCTGTTATATTATGGTCATATCAAGAGATGACACATCATTGGTAAAAATGATAGTGCTACGGAGAATGGTAGGCAGTAGGAAAAGAGGACGGCCATATTACAGATGGATAGATTATGGACCTCATCACATTTGCTGCTGGAATTGCTACAGATCATAGCGAATCTGGCAGTGTCCGGTGTGTGGAACCTGACACCCAGCATGGGGATGTGGGGGCATGGGGAACCCCATTGCTTCATCCCACAAGGGGAAGTGTCCTCTGCCTGGCTTTCCCCCGCTGATCGGCAGTTCCACTTCAGTTTTGCCATGGAGCTCTGCCGGAAGTAGATATACAGTACATTGTGGGATGGGAGCCGGTGGGTTCTGTGGCAAAATTGAAGAGGAACTGGCATACACTGCTGAATTTTAGCTCATCTGATGAGGTCGTCAGTCAAGGAAGCTAGGACTCTGACAGGATTATTGATGACTGAGGCTGATGTCTCTCATTCATTTACCACAAGCCAAAGACAGCTTGACACCAAACAACACTCAGGCCCCCATCGACACTACCATGTAATCTAGTTTCTGAATGCAGATTATCTGCTTTCAACTGGATTATATGGCAGTGTAGACTCATAATTCCGAAACTGGATTATATGGCCAGTGTAGATGGGGCCCCATTCTCACTGATAAAATAGTTTGTACATCTGTCCCTTTAAGAAATGGAACCATAGCAGTCTCGTGTCACCTAAGAAGTGACGCGAGAGTGCTATGGCCGCGCCATCTTGGATTCGCTCAGACACGGCTAAGTAAACAAAGTTAGAGTTAGTGCTGCAGCTGCGTGTCAAGTGACAGTGACAATTTGGGATCACAGCAAGACAAGCGAGTGACAGTGATGGAGAAGTTTTTGAGAAGGGAAAATGCAAATGCCGAACAGGGCCCTGGACAAAATTATGACACAGATGAAGGCCCTAATATGAGTGGTGGACAAAAGTGAGTGTATAAAATACATTTTAAAACATATTAACTATATGTATTACTGTGTTAGAGTGTCAGTTTGTGTCATTTTGGTTGGTGGTGTGCCCCAGGATGTTGTAAATGTAAAAAATGTGCTGCGGCTCAAAAAAGGTTGAAAATCACTGTATTAAGGGACATATATATTTATTTCTGGAATTTATATCCCATCTCTTCTCTAACCCGAAAGGGGGACTCAGGATGGCTTACATAGGCAGCAATTCAATGCCATTATATAAACAATTAATACAATAAACATAACAAAAACATTAACCATTAAAATGCATAAAATACATAAATACACAAGCCATTAATTAAACAGTATAAAACCTTAATTATCAATAAAACCATATCCTCATGTAAATCATCTTTCCAGTCCATTTTAACCAATCTCTACTGACCAGAAGGTCATGAGTTCCAGGCCTGCCCAGGTCGGGGTGAGCTCTCGACCAATTTGTGTAGCTCGTTGTCGACCTTTGCAACCCGAAAGACAGTTGCATCTGTCAAGCAGAAAATGTAGGTACCACTTTGTGGGGAAGCTAAATTTAACTAATTTACGAGGCCATAAAAATCTCCAAAAAGAATAAGGGAATGCAACAGCTCCTCCTGGTGGCCAGAAGCTGGAATGTTAAATTGCCCCTATGTCTGTCTGTATATGTTGTATGTCAAATGGCATTGAATGTTTGCCTGTATATGTGCATTGTGATCCGCCCTGAGTCCTCTGCGGGGTGAGAAGGGCGGAATATAAATGATGTAAATCAGGGCTGCTCATTAAGTCGATCGCGATTGACTAGTAGCTCGCGAGCCCATCTGAGGTAGCTTGCAGCAGGATGGGGCGCTGTGCACGCGCATCCCACTCACGTGCACTTGCCGCCGTGCGCTTTTGCCGCTGCCTTCCATCTGCCCCTCTCTCCCCCGGCTCCATCCGGGTGAGAGAGAGGTGGGAGGAGTGCCAGGCGGGGCCTGCGGAGATCAGCGCGGCGGGACTCCGGCAGCGATGGAGAGGCCTACCGGGGGGCAAGGCCTGGCGCGGCTCCCTTTCCCTGCCACCCGGATCGGAAAGGGAGCCACAGCAGGCCTCGCCCCCTGTAGGCCTTTCCATCGCTGCCGGAGCCCCGCTGATCCAGGCGGGGCTTCGGCGGCAAGGGAGAGGCCTGTAGGGGAGGCAAGGCGCTCCTCCCACCTCTCTCTCGCCCGGTTCCGCCATGGAGCCGGGTGAGACAGGGGCGGTGGAAAGGAAGGCTGGGTCTGCGGAGGAAGGTGCGGGCACGCGCTTGCGCAAGGCGTGCTACGCGGAAGCTGCGTGTGTGCGAAGCGCTCGCTAGCGCATAGGTAGGTGATCTTTTTGACTTGGTTATTAAATAGTAGCTTGCATGCTGGAAAAGTGTGTGCATCCCTGATGTAAATAAATAAATGAATGAATAAATAAATAAATAAATAATTTAC
Organism: Anolis apletophallus; assembly: GCA_030556195.1. Taxonomy (NCBI): domain Eukaryota; kingdom Metazoa; phylum Chordata; class Lepidosauria; order Squamata; family Anolidae; genus Anolis; species Anolis apletophallus. The sequence goes on from JARBWK010000004.1 coordinate 188,585,956, forward strand.
TGTATGTCTGCTGACCGAAAGCCTGGTCCCACAACCACAATATATGAGCTTTAGTGGTAGCCTGGTAGAGTCCTGCAGTACTATTTCAACTGAATTGTGCCTCCTAAAGGGGAAAAAAATGGCAAAATTAAAAAAAAACAAGTTTTTTAGTATGGGATTGGTTTTCCTTTCCTACTTGATTTAATTGGTAGGTAGTTGGGGCCTATGCGTAGTTGTCTTCTAATGGTACTCTTTGTGTATTTTCCATTTCTTTTTCTTACCAGAAAAAAAAATTAAGCAGGGCAAAGAAAGAATATCTTTAAAAACAATATAAAAACATCCTTCTGTCTCAAATTACTCTTGCTTCCAGATAACCTTTTATGAGCATTTTAATAGACTGTGACATAAATGACTCTATGACTCAGGAAAGGACTGAACGACAGCTAGACACTCTCTCCTTTTAACACCCCAGAAGTTCTGCAGTCTGCATCATGTGATCCTACAAAGATCAGGGAGAGAGAAAAAAAACTAATTTGAATGAGTTTCATCCTCCTTCCACCAAACTCGGCACACTCAACTTCTTTTCAGCATCTGGTTTTGCTACTGAAAGAACACAAAGTGATTTTTTTAAAAAATTGCTCAAAGAAATGTTAAGACAACAAGAGTTTAATTTACAGACTATTCAACAAATATAAATAAGACATTGATTACAAAGCTGTCTGCAGCATCCTTCCCTTTTTTGATGAATTTTGGGAAGCCATTAAAATGCATTCAGCTTTTACCTATTGTTGAATGAATTAGTCGTTGCAGTCTTAATGCGTATAATCATTGGACTTAGTGTTCCAGATATTAGACTGAAATAGATATAATGGTGAGTATGGATAACGTTCTAGCCCATGTAAACAATAACATATGTTACTGTCACATTCAGAACTCATATGTTTGAGAAATGTGATAACCCTCCCTTCAGGGTGACTTACAGCAATTTATAAAATAACCAAAATAAAACAAATTGAAATTGAATCAAGACAAGACAGAGGCGCTCAGGGGCGGCCTCACCTCTCCCGGGGGGGTAGGCAAACCTTATTTTTGGCCCCCCCCCGGTGGCTCCTGGACGGCCTCGCACATGCGCGCTGGCGTCCTGCGCGCCCCGCGAGTGCGTTCTGGCGCGCGTGGCGCGCCGCGCGCATGCGCGCGCCAACGTCCTTGTCCTGCCGCGCATGCGCTGGTGTCCTGCCCGGCCGCACAAGTGAGTCCCGCGGAGGTGAGTCCCGCACAAGACATCCGCCGTGAGGCCCGCATGAGTCAGTGGCATCCTGCCCCGCGAGGTGTCCCGCCTGGCCGCGCGCACGCCAGTGGCAGCGGCGCAGCTAGCTGCGGAGGTGCCACGGCGGGGCGGCCGGCGCGGCGGCGCCCCCCCCAGTTCGCGACGCCCCTCCAAGGTCCATCGCCCTACGCGACTGCGTAGGCCGCGGAATGGGCGGGGCCGACCCTGGAGGCACTCCTGGTCAGTCGAAAGGCCGAACAGGGCATAGGGTTACAGCCTGTATTGGACGGGGTGACACTCCCCCTGAAGACGCAGGCTCGCAGTCTGGGTGTGATCCTGGACTCATCGCTGAGCCTGGAACCCCAGGTTTCGGCGGTGACCAGGAGAGAATTCACACAGCTAAAACTTGTGCGCCAACTGCGCCCGTACCTTGGGAAGTCTGACTTGGCCACGGTAGTCCACGCTCTGGTTACATCCCGTATAGATTACTGCAACGCCCTCTACGTGGGACTGCCTTTGAAGACTGCTCGGAATCTTCAACTGGTTCAACGGACAGCAGCCAGCTTGATAACAGGAGCGGCACTCAGGGAGCGCACAACACCTCTGTTGCGCCAGCTCCACTGGCTACCAGTTTGCTACCGGGCACAATTCAAAGTGCTGGCTTTGGCCTTTAAAGCCCTTAATGGTTCTGGTCCAACTTACATGTCCGAACGCATCTCTTCCTATGAACCTTCAAGATGCTTAGATCATCCGACCCCTGCTCTTGGTCCCGCCTGCTTTGCAGGCGCGATTGGTGGGGACCAGAAGACAGGGCCTTTTCATTGGTGGCTCCTCGGCTTTGGAACGCCCTTCCTAATGACAGCAGATTGGCCCCCTCCCTCCTGACATTTCGCAGGAGGGTTAAGACCTGGCTATTTGACCTGGCTTTTGATCGGGCATTTGCAGATGTAGTATGATTGTCAAATTGTCAAATTGAGATCTAAGGAACGACGACGATGCAATTGGAAGTCAATTTAATTAATGAGACGCTGATATTGTGTTTTTAATGTTGAATGCTAATTTGTATATGTTGGAATTGTATTGTATTGATAATTATTGATATGTTTGTCTTAAGCAGTTTTTGCTGTTGTACACCACCTCGAGTCGCCTTCGGGCTGAGAGAGGCGGTCTAGAAGCAAAGTAAATAAATAAATAAATAAATTTGCTATAAAACCATTGAAAGAACAGGAATATTTTCTGTTAAAAATATTGATAAATTTACTAGTACAATAAAACCTAAAGAATTAGGATTTTAAAAAGCTTTCATTTGAAACCAACTGGTGATGTCTTGCCTTCATTTGAGTCTCAGTAGGAGGTTTCACATGAGTTCTTCCTACTGAAAAATCAATTCCCTAGACCAGTGTTTCCCAACCAGTGTGCCACGGCACACTAGTGTGCGTGAGCGATGATCAGGTGTGCCATGGGAAATTGGAGATAGAAGAGAGGCCAACCTTTCCTCCCTCTTTCTCTCCTTCCCTCCCTCTTTCTCTTTCCTTCTTTGTTCCTTTTTTCTTCTTTCCTTCTCTACCTGTTTGTTTCCTCCCTTCCTTTGCTCTTTGGTTTCATCCTTCCTTCCTTCCTTCCTTCCTTCCTTCCTTCCTTCCTTCCTTCCTTCCCTCCTTCCTTCCTCCCTCCTTCCTTCCTTCCCTCCCTCCCTCCCTTCCTTCCCTCCCTTCCTTTCTTCCCTTTTTATTTTCCTTCTTCTTTCCATTTTTTCTTTCTTTATTTTCCTGTTTCTTTCCTTTTTTTCTTTCTTCCTTGGTACCTGTTTCCCTCTCTCTTTCCTTCCTTCCTCTTTGGTTTCATTCTTCCCTCTCTCTTTCCTTCCTTCCTTCCTTCCTTCCTTCCCTCCCTCTTTCCTTTCTTCCCTCTTTTTATTTTCCTTCTCTACCTGTTTCTTTCCTCCCTTTCTTTGCTCTTTGGTTCCATTCTTCCTTCCTTCCTTCCTTCCTTTCTTCCTTCCTTCCTTCCATTCTTCCTTCCCTTCCTTCCTTCCTTCCTTCCCTTCCTTCCTTCCTTCCTTCCTTCCTTCCTTCCTTCCTTCCTTCCTTCCTTCCTTCCTTATTGATGCATATGAACAGAGAGAGAGACTGACAGCTGTTGAGCAAGACCTTTGTGTGTGTCTTTTTGCCATTCTTGCCAGGATATCTATGTTGTGTTCATCGAAACAGGCCCAGGTTTCACACTGAGTGTATAAATACATTTAAAAACATATTAACTATATGTATTACTGTGTTAGGGTGTCATTTTGTGTCATTTTGGTTGGTAGGCTGAGATAGTAGGACATGGCCAAACTCAACCCGAGGGTCTCGTGGCTGTGTTGGGATTCAAACCTTTATTTTCTGGAGTCCTTTAGTAATATTCAAACTACTACAGCATGATGGCTTTATGTCTGTATTTTGCCACCTGAGCTTTTTTTCAACTTTTATTATACAACCACAATGGTGAGCAGACACAATTTGATATTTAGGAGATTGCCATCTTCCTGAGGGTGGGAGCGGGATAAACTTGGCAAGGTTCAAAACTGTTAAGGAGTGAACAGAAGTAATCTAATGTTACAGTGAAAAATGTAAGTGCTCTTGTGAATAATTTATTTTGATATTCCTTAATATTAGCCAAATTATCTATATGGTACAGCTTGCATTTTACTTATATTTTGCACATGTGCTCACAAATCTACAGGGATTGATGCAGTTGTTTATTACAATGATGCGTAGAACTAGTGAGTTAGCTACAAAGGTAGATGCTTTAGAGAATTAATTAAATATAATTTAAAACAGAGGGGATGTGGATTGTGGACAGGACTGTATCTTTCTTTTTTTAAGATGGCAGTCTCTGGTTTTCCATCTTGGAAGGTAGCAAAGTAAGTGGCCCTGGTGGCATAACAGGCTAAACCGTTGAACTGTTGAATCTGCTGATTGAAAGGTTGGCAGTTCAAAGCCATAGGTTGGGGTGAGCCCTAGCTCCTACCAACCTAGCAGTTTGAAAACATGCAAATGTGAGTAGGTCAATAGGTACCACTTCAGCGGGATGGTAATAAACGCACCCCTGCATCCATGCCGGCAACACAACCAGGAGAAATTGAACAAGAGCACCTCCCCATGGCCAGAGTTGAGCACTCTCTCCAGAAGCTGGAGATGAAAGGGGAAGCCTTTAGCTTTGTTCTGTGTATTTGGGTGTCATTGTTATTCCACTGTATTAAAGGCATTGAATGTTTGCCTATCTGTTATGTTGTAATTGTTGTAATCTGCTCTGAATCCCCTTGGGAATATAAACAAAGTGTTGTTGTTGTTGTTGTTGTTATTATTATTATTATTATTATTTATTATACTGACACAAAAACACAGAATGACACAACAAATGAGATATATATGCTGGATTTCGTATTACAAAATCACAAGTCGGACACTTCCCAAGTGTATAGGACTGTGTTATATATTTTTGAATGATGCACGCAGATCCAAGTAAGGTGGCCTTTTGCAGTTGACAGATCGTGATTTTGTCAATGTTTATTGTTTCCAAATGCCAACTGAGATCTTTTGGCCCGGCACCCAGTGTGCCGATTACCACTGGGACCACCGGTACTGGTTTATGCCAGAGCCTTTGCAGTTCGAGTTTGAGGTCTTGATAACGGCTGAGCTTTTCCTGTTGTTTTTCCTCAATGCGGCTGTCAACCCGGTATGGCGACATCAATAATCCAGACTTTTTTCTTTTCCACAACCGTGATGTCTGGTGTATTGTGTTCCAAAAATTTTTCAGTCTGGATTCGAAAGTCCCACAGTATTTTTGCATGTTAATTTTCCACTACCTTTGCGGGTTTATGATCCCACCAATTCTTTACTGCTGGCAGGTGGTCCTTGTGACATAAGTTCCAGTGAATCATTTGGTTCACAGAGTTGTGTCTTTGATTGGAGTCCATCTGTGGGATCTTCTTGCAACAGCTGAGGATATGGTCCATGGTTTCATCAGCTTCCTTGCACAGTCTGCATTTTGGGTCATCAGCTGATTTTTCGATCCTGGCCTTAATTGCATTGGTTCTGATGGCTTGCTCCTGGGCTGAAGAATCAGGCCTTCTTCTGTTTCCTTCTTCAGGGTTCCATTCATGAGCCATAACCAGGTCTTCTCTTAGTCACCTTCTCCTTCAATTTTGTCAAGGAACTGCCCATGTAATGCTTTGTTGTGCCAGCTGTCAGCTCTAGTTTGGAGTGCGGTTTTCTTGTACTGACTCTTTGTCTGCTGTGCTTTGAGAAGTTTCCGATTACTGACTTCAATTAAAGCAGGTTCTTGGCTTTCTGTGACATATTCTGCCAGGGCATGTTTTTCTTCTTCAACTGCTTGTTTGACTTGTAAGAGTCCTCTGCCACCACACCTTCTAGGCAGATAGAGCCGGTCAACATCACTGCGAGGATGCAGTGAATTATGAATGGTCATGAGTTTTCTTTTTTTTTTGTCCAAATTGTCCAGTTTTACCTGCGTCCAGTTTATGAATCTTATGACAGGTATGGCCCAGGTGTTTATGGCCTTGATGGTATTGCCTCCATTGAGCTTGCTTTTGAGAATTTTTCTGACCCTTTGAATGTATTCTTTGCTGACCACAGTTTACACGTGTTCATGTTTGATGTTGTCCAGCTGTAGCATGCCCAGATGTTTATAGGCCTCTGGCTGGTGACACTTTATCGTTTGACCATTAGGCATATTTATGCCCTCACTTTCAATGTATAGAAATGTAGTAACTAATAATAATAATAATGATTTCCCCCTTTTCAGCGCCACTCTCGAACATTTGTCCAAACCAAACTCCATATTGATATCTGGGCTAAAGATTCGGACAATGTTAGTCAGAGACTGGATTTCAGTTTCGTTTTTCCCATACAGGTTCAGGTCATCCATGTACAGCAGATGTGAAATTTTGTGAGATTTCTTAGACACCTTGTCATAGTGGGGGGCTTAACTGCTCCAAGGATGCTGAGAGTTGTGCTGGTGGTAGTGTAACTACCAGCAGGTTCAACCAAGTCAGAGAGGACTCAGCTGAGGAGTGGAACTAAGAGCACCTAACCCATTCGCATTATGGAGAAAGAGAGAAACATTCAGAAAGCGTACAACTCCCCTGTTGTGCCAGCTCCACTGGCTGCCAGTTTGCTACCGGGCACAATTCAAAGTGCTGGCTTTAGCCTTTAAAGCCCTAAATGGTTCTGGTCCAACTTACCTGTCCGAACGCATCTCTCTCTATGAACCATCAAGATGTTTAAGATCATCCGGAGAGGCTCTGCTCTCGGTCCCGCCTTCTTCACAGGCGCGATTGGCGGGGACGAGAGACAGGGCCTTTTCAGTGGTGGCTCCTCGGCTTTGGAATGTCCTCCCTAGAGACATCAGAACAGCCCCCTCCCTCCTTACATTTTGCAAGAAAGTCAAGACCTGTCTGTTTGATCAGGCATTTGCTGATGAAATATAACGGTTTAATTAGCTATATGGAATGACGACGATGTGACGGAAAGTGATTTCAACATGACGCTGAGATTGTAATTGTATGTTTTAATTGCTAATTGTTGTTATATGGTCATTGTTTTGTTACTCGTGTTTTTGATTGAAGGGCAGAGACTGCCTTGTGTAAACCGTCCAGAGTCGCCTTCGGGCTGAGAGGGGCGGTATAGAAATATGACAAATAAAATAAATAAATAAAATAAACTAAAATGGCTTGGTTGTCACCCAGGATAAAAAGGACCATAGTGGATGCTGCTGATTCTGAATATCCATTGACAAGTGAGCTACAGCAGTGTTTTCCAACGGATGTGCCGCGGCATACTAGTGTGCCGTGAGCAATCATCAGGTGTGCCGTGGGAAATTGTTCCCCCTTCTGCTGAACACTTACCTTTTCTTCTCCACTCGGGCTCCCTTCTTCCCAGCCTTGCTCTGCTCACTTTGCACACCTGTGCGGGCGCTACTGCACAGACTCGCCCCACATCTTCCTCCCACTCCCCTCCCCTCCTGAACACACTCACGCTGCCCTCTCGGATCAAAATGGTGGCAGAAGCGGCAGCTTGAGCAAAACGAGGGAAAGCGAGCAAAGCGAGCAGAGCGAGGCTGGGAAGAAGGGAGCCCGAGTGGAGAAGAAAAAGTAAGTGTTCGGCAGGAGCGGGAAGATAGGGCATGAAGGGGGAGGAAAAAGTCTCTGTCGAAAGCTGGCATGGGCAAACTTGGACCTTCCAGGTGTTTTGGACTCCAACTCCCACCATTCCTAGCAGCCTCAGGCTCTTTTCCTCCCCCCCCTCAGCCACTTAAGCAGGAAAAGGCCTTAGGCTGTTAGGAATGGTGGGAGTTGAAGTCCAAAGCACCCAGAGGGCCGAAGTTTTCCCATGCCTGTTTTAGGGACCTTTAAGTGGTGAGCCTCCTTCCAACATTGTGATTCTGGATAGAAAACAAACAACAACATAACATGACATTGTTTGAGTCCACAGTGCTCTCTGGGTGTAGGTGAACTACAAATTCCAAACTCAAGGTCAATTCCCAAGCAAACCCTTTCAGTACTTTCTGTTGGCAATGAGAGTTCAATATGCCAAGTTTGGTTCAATTCCATTGTTGCAAGAACTCAGGTTGATCTTTGATTGTGTGTTAACTATAAATCCCAGAAACTGTAACTCCCAAATGTCAAGGTCTATTTTCTCCAAACTCCATCTGTGTTCACATTTGGGCATATTGAGTATTCATGCCAAGTTTGGTCCTGATCCAACATTGTTTCAGTCCACAGTGCTCTCTGGATATAGGTGAACTACAACTCCAAAACTCAAGGTCAATGCCCACCAAATTCTCATAGTATTTTCTCTTGGTTATGGGAGTTCTGTGTGGGAAGTTTGTGGCTTTCTGCCATTCCTGCCAGGATATTTATGTTGTGTTCATCGAAACAGGCCCAGGTTTCACACTGAGTGTATAAATACATTTAAAAACATATTAACTATATGTATTACTGTGTTAGAGTGTCATTTTGTGTCATTTTGGTTGGTGGTGTGCCCCGGGATTTTGTAAATGTAAAAAATGTGCCGCGGCTCAAAAAAGGTTGAAAAACACTGGGCTACTGAATCAAAATACAAATGAACAATCACAGAAGCGGCGGAAATATACAATGCCAGAAAACCGCATTATTATTATTATTATTATTATTATTATTACTATGTGGATGAAGAGTAAAGCTATCCTAAAATTCTTACTATTCTTTTCTGTTTTCTCTCCACAGGAAAAATTAACCCAGGAGTGTGTGTTCAGAGAACAGTTTGAAGAGAACTGGTATAACACATATTCCTCGAACCTATATAAGCACGTGGACACTGGAAGACGATATTACGTTGCATTAAACAAAGATGGGACTCCACGAGAAGGGACTAGGACTAAGCGGCATCACAAATTCACGCATTTTTTACCTAGACCAGTGGACCCAGAGAAAGTCCCTGAACTATATAAGGATATTTTAAGCCAAAGTTGACAAAGACATTTCCTTCCCTCGAGCCCTTAAAACAAAGTAACCACTATAAAGGTTTCATGCGGTGGGTTCTTAATTGATTAGCTGTGTCATCACATCAGCTCCACTGTTGCCAAACTTTGTCGCATGCATAATATATGATGGAGGCTTGGATGGAACATGCTGATTTTGTTCTGCACTTAAAGGGTTTGTCTTCCTGGAGGAGAGCCTACGCCCATCGCTTGATTTATTGAGAAAGGAAGGAAGGAAGGAAGGAAGCGTGAGAATGTGTGAGAGTGAACGAGAAAGAGGATGGACGAAGCGGGAGCAAGAAGGAAGGAAGGGGGGAAAAAGGCCTGATGCATGCTGGGAAACAGACACGCTTTAAAATTTTTTGATCTGTTGTACTTCATTCTATATCAGCATAGCCGCCATATTTTGACTCATCAGGAATTTTGGCTGGTGGCCTTGCGCAAGTGTACGCTGCATTTTTTTTTATTATAAAAAAAGGCATGGAGGGTTCAGTCTTACTTAAACAAAAGGATACAAAAAGCAAAAGAGACTTATTTTTCCGTTCAAGTGGGAGTCACCCCTTGTTGAGTTTCAAGCAAAACACCTCTTAGGTAAAAACAGGAGAAGATGGGGGGGAATAATAATAATAATAATAAAAAATAATAAAAAATAAATAAATAAAAAAGCTAAAGTTATTTATAGAAATTCCAAAGGCGACATTTTATTTATTTTATATATTTATTTATTATATAGAGTTTATTTTTAATGAAATATGTACAGGCCAGATAGGCAAGTCTGGAAAGCTTTAGGCTCTGTAAAAGCATTTACAACAGCGAAAGCCGCTATGAACCTGTGATACTAATTCATGCAAGTCAAACGTAAAGGCGCATGGAGGCAAAGAAACCTAGGGATCCTAATGTACTTAAAAGGCGACAATCTCTTTTGTGCCCATATTATTGTAAAAGTATGCACACCACTCATGTCACTGGGTGCTCACTCTTTCCGACTGCTTGTTCCATAGCTTAAACTTTCCCCTCTTCTTCCCCTTCCTTCCTTGAGGATTAAAGATAAAATTGGGTCTTCAAAACTTTAATTCTGCGTCTGTAATATTTCCTCTTTGAGAAATGACTTACTCCATCTTTGTAAGCTTCACACTGTGGAAGAAAGAAAAAAAAGAAGGGTCGGTATATATACTCTACTCATTAAAACCTACTTGCAGATAATACCAAAGCTAAGTGACAAATATGCTCTTTTTCATTTTAGCAGAATGCCAGAAACATCCTAATATTGACATTTTTGCGCTAATTAAGATTCTCACAACGATTAGTCCAAGCAGCCAGGGATGAGGTTCCCTCTTGTAAAAATAATAATAATGTTTAATTGTGCACTTGACTATCTACTCTGAGATTACACAAGTTCCATAGGGGGAATGTGGCGCAGCTGTGTCAGCTGCATAAGATCTCTCTGGTCATGAGTTCGAGGCCTGCCCGGGTCGAGGTGGGTGCTTGACCTTAAGTGTAGCCTGCTGTCGACCTTTGCAGCCCGAAAGACAGTTGCATCTGTCAAGTAGGAGATAAAAGTACCACATTAAGTGGGGAGGCAAATTTTGACTGAATTACGAGGCCATTCAAGAACTCCAGGAACGCTGAAAAAAGCGGAAGGAACTAACTAACTAACTAACTAATTTTATTATTTATGAGTCGCCCTCCACAAATGTGCTCTGGGCGACTTACACAGCTAGGCATCTACAATACTAAAATATTAAAATTTTAAAATATTAAAATGTTAAAATATGGGAAATAGACAGGTTCCAGGTCACTGATTGTCACTTATGCATATGCTCTTCTAAATAGCCATGTCTTAAGTGCCGCCAGAAATGAAGGCAGGTCGAAGATGGCTCTTTGGTCTGGCGGCAGAGAGTTCCACAGGACAGGGGCCACAACGGAAAAAGATCTCTGTCTCGTGGACTCCAAATGAGCCTCTCTCAGACCCAGGACACAGAGAAGGTTCTCGTAGGCTGGCCGTGGTGCTCTCGGATGGATAGATGGTATGTAGGACCCTGGCCCCGCAAGGCCTTAAGTGTCAGGGTCAGGGCCTTATAAAGGACTGTACTCGACTGGCAGCCAGTGTAAATGCTGTAAGGATGGCGTTATGTGACACCTCATAGGTGTTTTCGTGAGGAGCCTGGCGGCAGCATTCTATACAATCTGGAACTTGCGAGTTACTGACCGAGGTAGACCCACGTATAAAGCGTTGCAATAGTCCAGCCTTGATGTAACCGTGGCATGAATCACCGTGGCCAGCGCCTCTGTTGGTAGATAGGGCGCCAGTTGCCTCGCTTGACGTAGGTGGAAGAAGGCCCTTTTGCTCGTGGAGGTGATCTGAGCCTCCATCGTCATTTTAGAGTCCAGGATGACACCGAGGCTCTTCACAGTGGAAGATGGAGTCAGCGGTTCCCCTTCGAAGGGTGGCAGTGGATTGACTAGTTCTGATGGGCAGCCCGGCCATAGAATTTCAGTCTTTGCTGGATTTACCTTCAGTTTGTGGGCCCGCAGCCATCTCGTCACTGCTCCCAGGCACTGGGCAAAGTTGTCAGGCATCGAGGTTGCTCCAGGTTCCAACTTTAGGGGGAGCTGAGTGTCGTCGGCATACTGGTAACATTCCAGCCCAACAACAAGGGATGCTGGAAACGCTGAGAGATGAGGAGTGTGTCGGCTCCCCCTGGTGGCCAGAGTTTGCCTCTGTTCGTCTATATGTTGTATGTGGAAAACAACGGGGATTGTCTGCTGGGTATGTGTGCCTGTACTCCGCTCTGAGTCCCCTTCGGGGTGAGAAGAGCGGAATATAAATAAATAAATATTATTGTAACATCTTTTATGGGAAAAATTGCTTTCAGTGTGAACTATCATAATACTTATTAGCACCCTTCTTAAAGTAAGACTCTTGCAAAATGAAACCAATAAATCTCTATTTGAGAATTGCAATGAGGGGGAAAGTACTATACTCTTTTTATTTCCTGAGGCTATCTTTCAAATCTACCTGAAGTATATAATGCAGGATTCATTGCATACTGTATGTTATTAGGATTATATAACATCAATGCAAACACGCCTTTTTATTATTGGTTGTAATTTCCCTGGGGAAAAAAGATGTTGTCACCACTCTCAGAGAATAACAGAGCACTGAATCATTATGTGCTGTTCATATGCAGGCATTCCCCAAGTTACAAACAAGGTAGGTGCTGTAGCAGGCCTGGGCAAACTTTGGCCCTCCAGGTGTTTTGGACTCCAACTCCCACAATTCCTAACAGCCGGTAGGCTGTTAGGAATTGTGGGAGTTGGAGTCCAATACACCTGGAGGGCCAAAGTTTGCCCAGGCCTGTGCAGGTTTATTCTTAAGTTGCATTTGTATGTAAGTTGGAACCGGTACCATTTTTAATATAACTACAGACCCCTTTTCCCCATGATAACACTTCCAGGAGTGAATTTATCTTCCTAGGGGTAGATTTCTCTCACTTCCTGTTGTCTCAGCCTCATTCTTAACAACGAGTCATTTGTAAGTCGGATGTTTGAACTTGGGGAATGGCTATATATATATATATATACACACACACACACACACACACACACACACACACACACAGGCCCGGATTAACTCTTTTTGGTGCCCTAGGCCACACATTAGAAGCCATGCCCCCGAGCCAATGCTGAGCATGCACGTCAGAGGCCCTAGGGGCAGGGCTTCCCTCCGCAACTTCCTCCTCACGCCGGGCGCCCCTCCTTCCTTGAGTGAAGGAAGGAGGGGTCGGCGCGAGCAAGGAAGAGGCAGAGGGAAGCCACTTCAGAGGCCCTAGGGGCGGGGTTTCCCTCCGTGTCTTCCTACTCGTGCCGGGTGCCCCTCTTTCCTTGAGTGAAGGAAAGAGGGGTCGGCGTGAGTGAGGAAGTGGTCAGAGGCCCTAAGGGCAGGGCTTCCCTCCGCGTCTTCCTACTCGCGCCGGGCGCCCCTCCTTCCTTGAGTGCAGGAAGGAGGGGGCGGCACGAGTGAGGAAGAGGCGGAGGGAAGCCGCGTCAGAGGCCCTAGGGGCCTATGGCACTCTGCATGCAGGCGCAGAAGCGCCCGAAGATCGACCTTTTTTTAAAAAAATATTGGGGGGGGGTCCAGATCTGGTGCCCCCCCATGGCTGCACCCCTAGGCCGTGGCCTAGTGTGGCCTTATGGATAATCCGGGCCTATATATATATATATATATATATATATATATATATATATATATACATACACACACTGTATATATGCAATTGTGTAGAGGAAATATACAGCTTTGGACTTACACAGCTAGTTCAATAACTTGTGGTTATTGCCCAGATAATATTTTGCCTGGCACGCTGCTCCTTTTTCTCCAAGTGAACAATATCCACTTCTTGGCTTTTCAAGCCAACTGTTAAAATAACTGAAGGAATGGCTCTGAATATTGATCAAGCAGCGTTCCAAAACCTACCCAGGAATGTCAGTAGATGTGTTATACTGAGTCAGATCATTGATCTGCCTAGCACAGTATTGTTAACTTTGATTGCCATTATTGGCTCTCACGGGTTCCAGACAAATTTCTTTCCTGGCCTAATCTAGAGAGATCCCTAACAGATGACCATCCATCTAAGTACTAATCAGGCTTTATTTACCCTGCTTAATTTAGTTAGAGAAAGATGGGTCTGTTTAGGATAGTACCGTGTTTCCCCGAAAATAAGACATAGCTATAAAATATAATCGAATAATAAAGCAGGTTACAATACAATTATATAAGGAGTGGTACTATTAGTAACAATCAATGATGCAACTCAAATGAACCTCCGATATTGTCCTGTGTACGGAGTAAAATTAAGTCCTGCTCACGCGGATATAAACACACTCACGTCTCTGTAGCGTTGTATCTACAGTCGGTCAGTCCGGAGAAGTTTCCAACCAATGGAGATCCAATTGTATTTCAATGTTGTCCCAGCATGGGATCACTCCAATGTAGTGAGGATGAGTATCATGGATTACCACCGTGTGAACAAAGGACTCAATCCGTTGTAGTGAGTAGTAAACGAATTTAATCCGGGTTATGTCCCATAGTCAAACTTCTTAGTTGTACAAACACACAGTCAAAATCCAGGGATATAGTATATTAATAGGTGTTGTTCCACATCCATAAGATATCCTATATTGGTATGCACATGTTTCCTTTATTTATAATCCGACATATATGGTGGCCCCTCCTGTTTGATCCCAATTTAGCCAACGGATCAGTAGTGTATCAAATAGATCTCTCCGTTTCGCCTTTTTAAGAGACTTTATCAAGGCTGTGTATATTGAGGGTCCCCAGTAATCACCAGTTGTTGTTTTCAATATTATTCCTTCAAATATAAATCAAAATGCATATTAAAATAATATATGGGTCGTAATTTGCCCTGCAATCAGCACAAAGTTAATTGTATTGTAACCTGCTTTATTATTTGAGTGTTTTGCAGCACTATCCCCATTTTTGTGTAGAATAGCCATAAAATAAACCATAGCAGGATTTCAAAGCATTTGCGCAATATAAACCATACCCCCCAAAATAAGGCATAGTGATACAAGCTGAGGCATAGAGGGAGACATAGAAAGTGAAATCCAAGAACTTTCCACAGTGGTGACAGAGGTGAGCCAATGCCTCCCTTTGTCTCACCTTCTGCTGCTACCGCCTCCCCCTCCTTCCCCCTTCTCTCCTCCTTTTTCTCCTTCTTCTGTTCTTTTTTCCCTTCGGGCCAGGCAAGGCAAGGCTTTCTCCCCAAAGTGAGTGAGACAGGGAGCGAGTGACCGGCTCCAACAGGGCCATGGTTGGTGGCGCTGCTTCCCTTTGGCCCGTCCTTTGGGAAGTCTCCTCAGTGAAGTAAGGAGCAGGACGCTCTGCTTTAGGGATTGTGTGTCCTCAGGGGGAAGAAGTAAAGCTGTGGTTGCCGTTTTACTCAGCAGTATATTTGAATAAATGCAGATTGTTGTACCATACTTAATTAAAAAAAATAAGACATCCCCTGAAAATAAGCCATAGTGTGCCTCCTTGAGGAAAAATAAATATAAGACAGTGTTTTATTTTCGGGGAAACACTGTGTGATGGTTGCACTAGTCCAGCCATTTGCTATAGAATAAGTTAGTTCAGTGATTTTCAACCTTTTTTGAGCCGCGGCACATTTTTTACATTTACAAAATCCGGGGGCACGACACAAAATGACACTCTAACACAGTAATACTTATAGTTAATATGCTTTTGAATGTATTTATACACTCAGTGTGTAACCTGAGCCTGTTTCGGTGAACACAAAATAGATATCCTGGCAGGAATGGTAGAAAGACACGCACAAAGCTCTTGCTCAACAGCTGTCAGTCTCTCTCTGTTTTTGGTGATCCCAAATTGCCACTGTCACTTGACGCGCAGCTGCAGCCTCTAACTTTGTTTATTAGCGCGTCTGAGCGAATCAAGATGGTGCGACCATAACTCTCTCACTTCTTGGGTGACGTGAGAGTGCTATGGTTCCATTTCTTAAAGGGACAGATGCACCTTATAGTTTATACATGAATGAAGTTCGAAAATAATTTCCCACGGCACACCTGATGATCTCTCATGGCACACTAGTGTTCTGTGGCACACTGGTTGAAAATCACTGAGTTAGTTGACAACTGTACTAGTGAATCAGTTGGTTTCCATTGAAATTAGTGGTTATTCTGATAACATAAGCAACTCTGGAACCGTGTATTGTACCTTGAGTTTTTCACGTGGAAATATTTGCAAGCATGGAGGCAGTTTCAAGATGGAAGCTTCAGGCTCCTTTAATAAGAATAGAGCCTGATACACATATTGAAGACAAGGATCAGGACGTATAAAATGCGTACAAATGGTTTCAAAGATAATATTATATTCAACATGAGTCTGCAATTGTAAATGATATCCTTGTTCGCAGTTTGGCCCTCTCTGCCATGATGTCAAGTTACTTATCTATCTCTGTTACAATTTCATCAAGCTGTGCACTTCCATGCTACTTGCAATGGCACATTAGTGCAGAGTATCAAGACCGAGGAGCATGATTTGCTCAAACTACATAGAAGAGGTGAAAAACTCAACAAGGGAATGGCGTTTTAATACCAGCTTGTGCTCAATTCAGTGTATCTTTCCAACCATATGCTAGCCAATCTGCAATGCCTGATGTCATTTCTAGAGGTGATAAGATGCAACTATCCATGATAAACCGAAAAGGAAATGATGCACATAATTGACAGCTAAAATTGTCATGTGAACATAATGATGGGTGCACACGACAACCCCTTGGCGAGATTGAGACTTGGAAATTTAAGAGATTTAATAAAAGTATCACTCTTTTATCAGCTCAGGCTATAATCAAACTTCCCATATGTATTATAAAATATTGCATTATTAGGCTTGGACTAAATCTTTCAAAATTGGGAGAAAAAAAAGACGTCAAGATTAATTCCAAGGAACATCACATATAACCGCAGATATTTCTGCTTAGAAACAGTTTAATTTTCCTTCTGCTGTAATACTGTGCTTTGTTATGTGGAAGTAAGACTTGATGAGCTCAACGGGAGTTACTTCTAAGTACACAGGGAACATACGATTGCACTGTTAGCTCGTATTTATCAGGGCATTGTGACTTCGAAAGAACTATATCCCATTTATTTGTATAGCTGTTTCCATTGCTACCTGCTTTTTAATGTTTAACTTTGAAAAAACTTTTGAAATAGATATTAAACAGGCTGCATCTTAACATATCTGTGAGACAGACATGGGTGTTCGACATTTTAAAGTACCAAACCAAACAAAGCCCAGTGGCGACTTGGAATTTAATATTTCCCCAGCATCTTGCCTAAGATTGTAAAAACAAGCATATTGATATTTTTCAATATTCAGGCTGTGTTTGGCTTGGTGGGTCATACGTTGTATAGGCCAGTGTTTCCCAACCTTTTTTGAGCCGCGGCACACTTTTAACATTAAAAAAAATCCGGGGGCACACCACCAACCAAAATGACACAAAGTGACACTCTAACACAGTAAAGAATGGCTGGGGGATGGTGGCCTGCTGGGAGCAGCTGCTGGGAGTGCCGAAGCTGGGAGAGGGGGAGGAGCCTGGCCACGCAATGCCCCGCCCCTCCCCCAGCTTCAGCTCTCCCACAGCTTCGCCAGCCATGAGGGAGCAGTGCCAAGCCAGCATTGTGTTGGCTCTGCCACCGCTGGCTTGGCACTCCCCCTCAAGGCTGGAGAAGCTGTGGGAGAGCTGAAGCCGGGGGAGGAGGCGGAGCCAGGTCGCGCCATGTCCCATCCCTCCCCCGGCTCCAGCTCTCCACAGCTTCGCCAGCCTTGAAGGAGCAATGCCAAGCCAGCATTGTACTGGCTCTGCCACTGCTGGCTTGGCACTGCCCCCTCAAGGCTGGAGAAGCTGTGGGAGAGCTGAAGCTGGGGGGAGGAGGCGGAGCCAGGTCGCGCCATGTCCCACCCCCCCCCCCCGGCTCCAGCTCTCCCACAGCTTCGCCAGCCTTGAAGGAGCAGTGCCAAGCCAGCATTGTGTTGGCTCTGCCACCGCTGGCTTGGCACTCCCCCTCAAGGCTGGAGAAGCTGTGGGAGAGCTGAAGCCGGGGGGAGGAGGCGGAGCCAGGTCGCGCCATGTCCCACCCCTCCCCCCGGCTCCAGCTCTCCCACAGCTTCGCCAGCCTTGAAGGAGCAGTGCCAAGCCAGCATTGTACTGGCTCTGCCACCGCTGGCTTGGCACTGCCCCCTCAAGGCTGGAGAAGCTGTGGGAGAGCTGAAGCCGGGGGAGGAGGCGGAGCCAGGTCGCGCCATGTCCCATCCCTCCCCCCCCGCTCCAGCTCTCCCACAGCTTCGCCAGCCTTGAAGGAGCAATGCCAAGCCAGCATTGTACTGGCTCTGCCACTGCTGGCTTGGCACTGCCCCTCAAGGCTGGAGAAGCTGTGGGAGAGCTGAAGCTGGGGGAGGAGGCGGAGCCAGGTCGCGCCATGTCCCACCCTCCCCCGGCTCCAGCTCTCCCACAGCTTCGCCAGCCTTGAAGGAGCAGTGCCAAGCCAGCATTGTGTTGGCTCTGCCACCGCTGGCTTGGCACTACCCCCTCAAGGCTGGAGAAGCTGTGAGAGCTGAAGCCGGGGAGGAGGCGGAGCCAGGTCGCGCCATGACGCCCCCCCCCCCCCGGCTCCAGCTCTCCCACAGCTTCGCCAGCCTTGAAGGAGCAATGCCAAGCCAGCATTGTACTGGCTCTGCCACCGCTGGCTTGGCACTGCCCCCGCATTGTACTGGCTCTGCCAGCTGGCTTGGCCAAGACTGGAGAAGCTGGAGAGCGGAGGAGGGCCAGCAGGAGGAGGAGCATGAGTGGTGGACGGGCTTCACTGGGCGGGGCTCCTCCTCCGCGAGGCTTCAGCGAGTGAGGGGCGAGAGTCATGGCGGGAGTCATGGCAGATTGGAGGCTGGCTGGGGAAATGGCTGAAGGAGGCGGCGCCCCGGCCCCTTCTTTTTCTTCGCCGCCGCCCGGCCCTTCCTCCTCCTCCCCCAAGCAGCAGGAGTTCGGCAGGAGGAGGGTGGAAGGAAGGGAGGCAGAGAGCTTTTCTCGCGGCACAGCAGGAGGTCCGTCACGGCACACTACTGTGCCGCATCACAGCGGTTGGGAAACACTGGTATAGGTCTTTCATGAGCCTTTCATCATCAAACCCATTTGTCACAAATTCTGCAGTTCTTCAGAAGTCAATCTAATTTTCTATTGTATAATAATTTGGACCAGAAAAATGTATTAAATGAAGAAATGATTGAAAGGACATATAGCAGTTTAACATTCGTAGTATAAATGCATATATATAGCATAAAGGTGGATTCAAGTAGCAATAAGCATCTAAATTTGCACTAAGTCCACAACATGTTAAGGGTACTCATAAACTGAGGTCAACCTTGCCATGAACTGATCAGAACAATAAGACTATACATTTTAGCCTTAACATGGAATTTGCTGGTATTTTTTGATCATAGATCATTAATATTCCTTAACATGTTTAATTTAATTTATTTGTTTTGTATTTTTTAAAGAAAGGAGCAAGAAAAAAATGTTATTACTTTATGGCAGTTGATAACAATAAACTGTAACCAATTTATTCAAATAACCATAGTGGTGTGTATATACCTCCTGGATTTCTGTAGATATAAAAACGGCATAAACATTCCCTGGAAATGAATAGTCCGACAAATGACATCAGGCACCAAATCTTTCATATTTGGGTATTATGAAAGCAAAAGATAAATTCGGTGATTTCTGTCAATGCACTATATGTGTCTTTTCTATATGTTCACCTGAACACTGCTCATTCATTATTCTGTATCATATGTATTGGGCCTGTCCAACAGGCAGCCCGTGGGCTGCACACGGCCCGCCAGCTCCTTGGATCAGGCCCCCCTACCCTCCTGCAATAAAATAAAAAATTTAAAAAATCTGAAAAAATTTAAAAACAAATTCCCCCAAAAAGGTGCACATGTGCGCGGCGGCGCAAGCGCCATCCACGCCCCCCCCCTTTGCTCTGTTCCCCATGGCTCTGCCCTCCCTCCTACAGCGTCACGCCGGGTGCCAGAAGCAGGGGAAATCACCGTTTCTGGCGCCCGGGCGTGACGGTGTAGGCGGGACGGAGGGGCCAAGGGGAGCCTCTCTTGACCCCTCCCTCCCTCCTACAGCGTCCCCCCGGGCGCCAGAAGCGGGGGAAATTGCCGTTTCTGGCGCCCGGGTGTGACGGTGTAGGAGGGAGGGAGGGGCCAAGGGGAGCCCTTCTTGGCACCTCCCTCCCTCCTACAGTGTCACACTGGGCGCCAGAAGCAGGGGAAATCTCCCCCCGCGAGTGGCCCCACCCCCGCGAGCGCCCCCGCCCCCACTGCGGCCCCCCAGGTCATCAGTGACCAGAATTCCGGCTCTTGGGCCAGCAGAAGTTGGACAGCCCTGATATATATACTTGAACTCCACGTTCATTTGTAGTAACAAAAAATAACATACCAACCATACAAGTGTGAATCTCTTATACAAAATAAAAGTGATGAGTAGTTACATATAAAAGAATCCCCATGCCATAAAATCAGTTATAGTGAGGCCTGGAGCACCAATCCTTTACATCAGTGATATTCAACCTTTTTTGAGCCATGGCACATTTTTTACATTTACAAAATCCTGGGGCACACCACCAACAAAAATGACACAAAATGACACTCTAGCTGTCATTTTACTAACTGTCACCCTCCTCTCTCGTGACGACGCCGCTTCCGCCAAACCCCCTCCCCCCCCGGGAGGCCTACACGCAGGAGGCCAGTCACCGTCCCATGGCGGAGGGCTGCGCTGAGTGCCCGAAGCACATGCTGGCTCATCTGTGCAGGACAAATAGGAATTGAGCACATGGGGTGGCTCCGAGCCTCAGAACAAACTGCGGCGGAGGTTCTCAGCCAGGGGTGGTCCAAGGTAATTTCCAATGGTAGGCGAACATTACTTTGGCGCCCCCCCTCCAAAAACATTGTTCCCCCCCAAACATTACTTTGGCGCCCCAAATATTTTTCTGAAGCAGTACCTTGCGCGTGCTCCTTCCGCTCCTTCCGTGCGCCACTCCCGCGCACCGCCGCTCCCGCGGGACATTGTAGAGCGAGGAGGGGCTTTCGCGCCTCCTGGTTCCCCCTGCCTGTGGGAGGGGCCGGCAGAGGGAACCAGGAAGCACGAAGAGGAGCCTTGCAGAGGGCGGGGGAGCGCTCTCCCTTGCCCTGTGCAACGCCCCATGGGTGGGGCTGGCAGGGGAAACCAGGAAGCGTGAGGAGGGGCCTTCGAAGGCCTCTCCTAGCGCTTCCTGGTGCCCGCTGCCAGCCCCTCCCATGGGGCGTTTCACAGGGCAAGGGAGAGTGCTACAGAGGTTCTGGGCATGCGCGAAAATCTCTGCGCATGCTCAGAAGCTGCTGCAGGCAGCAGGGAGGTTTGCTACGGCGGCGTGGCTGGCGTGGCGGCGCCCATCCAAGATGGCGCCCCACGCGGCCGCGTAGGTTGCTTACATGGACGGACCGCCCCTGTTCGCAGCCATCGCCACCCCCAGCTCCCCTTCTCGAAAAGGTTCAGCCCCTCCAGGAGTGCCTCCCCCCGCGTCCCTTTGGCTTCCCTGCTGTTGCCTTGGGGCCAGATCGGGAAGGAACCAAGCGGCGCTGTGGAGCTGCGCATTCCGGCCTCTGCTCTGCTCTGCAGTGAACCTGGAGCCCAGCCAGGAGAGGCCAGGAGATGAGGGGTTGCTCCCTTTCCCCAGCATGGAGGGGCTAGACTCTAGGTCCCTCTGCGCGCCAAGGGCTACCTGGCCGGGCTGCAGCTCCTCTTGCTTCCTGGCTCCCGGGTGCTCTTCACAATAAAACACTAAAACACAATAGAATACCATAAAATACACAGCAACAGGTGAAGCAAAAAAGATGACTTATACAGCAGTGGACAGGTCATCGCCCCATTACCCAAAAGCCTGCCAAAACAGGAGGGTTTTGCACGCCTTAAATAACTACTCTCCAAAGGCACAGCAGAGGCGCTTGGTATATATACATTCTTATATGATCTTGAAAACACATATTATTTTATTGCACTCCCAATAGTGAAGATGCTTTCTCAATATTAGTGAAAGGACAACAACAAAAGTCCTCACAGTATTTAATACAATTATGAGTGAGCCCCAAATAAATAAATACATAAAAATAATAAAAATGAATAAATAAAATAAATAAAAATATGTAATGAATATGGTTAAAAGAAATGATTTATATTTTGACAGCGGTATTTTAAGGGACGAATTATAACATTGGAAGAGGCCACATGGGCCATCGAGTCCAACTCCCTGCCATGGTAACAAACCAGTATGTTGTCCCATAATACTTTGCAAAGTGACGAAAGGAGCCCGTCCAAATATGTACAAAAAAAGGCTAAAAACTAGAACAAAACCTTTTTGATCCATGTGGCATAATTTATTGGTACCTCAAAATCCCTTGTGTCAGCTGTATTTTTAGCACAGGTAATCTATCAGGCATCTCCTTTGGGAAATCTGTAACAGGCTGGGAATTAATATAGAAGTTATATTGTCCCGAAGCCTATTTTTTCCTCTTCTAGAACAACAACTAAAGAGTACATTTCTCTGATGGTCAAGTCAATGGGATTCCTCCACTAACTGTAGCCAAGTTAATTAGTACAACATAGTTACTATATGGAGAATATATACTTAATTTAATAGAATCCTGAAGGCGAGTAAAAGTAACATCTCCCAATTGTTGTTGTATCAAGCATTTCTTAACACACTACTTTTAAGTGAAGTACCATTGATAGTTTATTTGAATTGCTAAGTGTTCTGTAATTCAATGCAATGCATTGATTTTAAACATTGGACATTCATTACTGTTATGCTTTCACCTGCTAGACTGAGCCCTTTAATGCTAAGCATGAGGGATAGCATAGTGCAGTTGTTTGAATGTTTGACTATGAAATCAGAGTTCAGTTTCCCCACAAGATTTTAGAAACCCACTGTGTGATTTTGGGTGAATCAGGGCACTTCCAGGCGGCAATTTAGGTTTGAATAATTAGTTTTCGCAGGCCAGGATTAACACTTTTTTGCGCCCTAGGCTACACTTTGGAATTACGCCCGCTTTAAGCCAACCTCTACCGCACTACCACCCCCCACCCTTTCATCCGCTCGTTCCCCTTAGGGCCCCGCATCCAGATCTCCTGGTGTGGCCCCACTAGGTCCGCCACAGGAGTTTGCCTCTCGGCAGGCACTATGGATGCAGGCATGGGGGGAGGAGCACTTGGCTTTTACCCGGTATTGGGGATTGCGCATGCGTTGTAGTTAGCAGCTGTACTGATGCGGTGCTTCTCCCCGATACTGGGGCTTGTCGCATTGGGCTTCTCTCCTGTACTGGAGTTTGCGCATGTGCCATAGCCGGCAGTTGCGCTTCTCTCTCCAGTAAGGAGGAGTCTCCTCCTTGTGTTGGAGGAGGAAAACCAGCTTTCATGGTGTGCAATGTGTTTCCTGTACTTGCACTGAAGGAGCCAGCAAGTGGATGCTGTTGGTAGGGGCAGACTAAGGTAATTTAAAATGGTAAGCGAACATTATTTTGGCGCCCCCTCGCTCTCCGGCCTCGTGGAGCGTGCGCATGCACGCCGGGCGCGCATGTGTTGGGCCAGGTAGTTCTGCGTGTGCGCCATTGCTGCGGAGGGACTCCAGATGGACCGAGATACCAATCGCCCTAAGTGAGGCCGAAAAGGAGGAACTTTTTGCAGCCGGGATGGAGCCGGAGGTTTTTGGGCGATTGGCGTCTCAGTCCAGCTGGAGTCCCTTTGCAGCAATGGCACATGCGTGGAACCTGGCGGCCAGAAGCGCCCCTGACTACGTGGCGCCCTAAGCGGGTGCTTACTTTGCCTAATGGTAAATCCGCCCCTGGCTGTTGGCATCGAGTGAGTTAATTGTTCCTCCTGTCAACGTCGGCGCCAGTGTCGAGAGCCCCTGCGCAGGGCCGTAGCCAGGATTTTGATTCGGGGCTGAGTTTGGTTCGGGGGGGCTGAGACTGGGTGGAAGAGGGTCTACCCTAGCAAACCTTTTGTATTGTTATCCCAATAACCCCATTAATGTGGGATATAATGAGCATGGTGATCAGATCATGATATGAATAAACATAACAGTTTAAATAATGTACCAGTAAGGCCTTTTCGCTGACCACCCTTAGAATTTCGGGGGGGGGGGGGGCTGAAGCCCCCTTAGCCCCCCCCCTGGCTACATGCCTGCCCCTGCGCATACGCTGTTTGCGCAACAATAGCAAAGGCAGGAGCTGGTATTCAGGAAGGGGCAAGGGCGCTGCCGAAAAGGAGGACCTCCGGTATCCATCCTTCCTCATCTCCATGCGTGTTGCGTTTTTATTTGTTTCAACATATTTTTTTGGTCCGTGATCTTGCACCCCTAGGCCATGGCCTAGGTTGGCCTTATGGGTAATCCTGGCCTGAGTTTTCACCTGCGTTGCTGTCCACACAGGTGCCAAAAAGAAGCTGTTCTTCCTGTCTCTTGTCCTCATTGCAATGCAGTAACTACTGCGCTGGAATGGGGACAACCCAAATTCCCGCTAAAAACTTTAAAATAAAATAAAAACCAACTGGATCGTTATTATGCTTCTCTAGAGACTCCTGGCACATACCAGGAAGCGGGGCAGAGCATGAGTGATTGGTATGCACCAGCAGCCTTTTTATGTACCAACATTGGTATGGGCTAAGAGCCTCCAGAGAGGCATAATGGTGTCTCAGTAAGTTTTTATTTTATTTTAAAGGGTTTGGAAGGATTTGGGGAGGGGTGGGTTCTCTCTTAGCTTCTATGGGCCCACAGTCCCTGAAGAAGTGGATTGGGTTATGGAGACAGACTACTGGGTAGTTCGAGTAGTCTGTCCCACAGGGTCCATACTCAGGTATAGACAATGAAAAACAGGGGAAGTTGCTGCTATGCTGAACACAAACCCTGAGAGGGAAACGGTATGTACTTGGTATAATAAGGGAGTGGTCAATACCAACTATATTCCAACAAATATCACAAGATTTGAGTCACAAAATGATAAATATAGTTATTTAATGATACACCTACCCCAAAGGGGTTCCTACCAGCGACGGAACTGGGAGTGTCCAATGTCCTGTTAATCCACAGTTCATTAATAGAAGAGTTTCTAATAAATCCACATAGAGTAGGAAAAACCCGCAGTCCCGATATCACAATACTATCTGTCCAATGGCAGTAAGCACCAATGTCTGCTGGAAGGAATATATAAAGTAAGAAATCCAATCTGTGAAACAACCGCAAGTGTATGCCAGAGTATCCAATGGAAGGCAGTCCCAGTGGTATAGAGAAATATCCTCCGATGTGATGTATTATGATTTACCGTGGTCGGTATTCCCTCGATACATTCTATGAACATCGATGGGTAGAAACGGCCGACGAGGAAAACAATAATACAGGCAACCATCACTCGTTTCGACCCTTACGGGTCTTTCTCAAGGCCAGTCGACGTATAAGAATATAAGCTATTTCCACGGTGTGATGAAATATGGCCTGTACATGCAGATGTGGTAATAATAGGTCTGTGACAAAACATAAAACCAATATAGGAACATATGATACAAACATCTTGATTCAACATATCACAAAAAGCCCTCTAAAGCAACTTCTATGTAACATATGATATTTGTTGGAATATCTGTTGGTATTGACCACTCCCGTATTATACCAAGTACATAATGTTTCCCTCTCAGGGTTTGTCCATACTCAGGTATACCCGGGCACAGGAAGGTAGCCAGGATTTGGATCCGAGGGGGGGGGGGCTGAGTTTGATGGGGGAGGGGCTGAGTCTGAGTGAGAGAGGATCTATTCTAGCAACCCTTTTGTATCATTAACCCAATACCCCCATGCATATGGGATATATTGAGCACAGTGGTCATATCATGATATGAATACACACAACAGTTTAAAAAATGTACCTTCTTGTGGACCACCCTGAGAATTTCAGGGGGGAGGTCCCTCCAGCCCTCCCCCTTGCTACATGTCTGCCCGGGCATTTCAGGAAGGCCTGGGTCTAATGGAGTAAATATCGGGGATTGCGCATGCGTTGTAGTCAGCAGCTGTACCGATGCCGCGCTTCTCCCCGATACTGGGGCTTGTCGCATTGGGCTTCTCTCCTGTACTGGGGTTTGCGCATGTGCCATAGCCGGCAGTTGCGCTTTTCTCTCCAGTAAGGAGGAGTCTCCTCCTTGTGTTGGAGGAGGAATACCAGCTTTGATGGTGTTAGGGCATGCACAGACTGTGCAATGGAGTTTCCTGTACTTGCACTGAAGGAGCCAGCAAGTGGATGCTGTTGGCATCGAGTGAGTTAATTGTTCCTCCTGTCGACATCGGCGCCAATGTCGAGAGTCCCTGCGCATACGCTGTTTGCGCAACAATAGCAAAGGCAGGAGGTCTTTTACCAGAGGTGTTGTTTGGATGCCTCCAGTAAAAGCGCAAGAGCTCACGCATTTTGGGCCCTGTCTGGGTGGACCCTCATATACTCTCAGCCCCAGAAGCCCCATGATAGAGTTGCCTTATGTATGTATGTATTTATTTAAAACGTTTGTACCCCGACCTTCTCACCTCCATAGAAGGACTCAGACTGGCTCAGACTCAGCTTTAGGATTGTCATAAATCAGAAATTTTATTTATTTATTTATTTATTTATTTCGATTTATATACCACCCTTCCCAAAAAGGCTCAGGGTGGTTCACAACAATGAATACACAACACAATGTAGTTAAAAACAGAATAAAAACAGATTAGGACCAGAATGGAAAGCACAACCTTAGAGATTAAACGGCAGGCAGAATGACTTAAAGCAGGGCTGCCCAACTACTACCAGCCCAAGGGCCGGAATTCCGGTGACTGGTCAGGTGATGGGCCGGGCCGCAGCGGGGGACGGGGTCGCTTGCGGGGGCAGGGCCGATCATGGGGGGCAATTTCTCCCGGTTCTGCAGCCCTGGCTGACGCTGTAGGAGGGAGGGCGAAGCTAAGGAGGGCTCCCCTTGGCCCCTCCCTCCCTCCCACAGCGTCAGCCAGGGTGGCAGAAGCAGCGATTTCTCCCGGTTCTGCTGCCCTGGCTGACGCTGTAGGAGGGAGGGCGAAGCTAAGGAGAGCTCCCCTTGACCCCTCCCTCCCTCCCACAGCGTTAGCCAGGGCGGCAGAAGCGGCGATTTCTCCTGGTTCTGCTGCCCTGGCTGACGTTGTAGGAGGGAGGATGGAGCTAAGAGGAGCTCCCCTTGGCCCCTCCCACAGCGTCAGGGCAGCAGAAGCGGCGTGCGCATGTGCACTTTTTGGGGATTTTTTTTTTAAATTCAGGATTATTTTTATTTTTATTGCAGGAGGGTAGGGGGGCCGGATCCAAGGGGCTGGTACGGCCCGCGGCTGCCTGTTGGACAGCCCTGACTTAAAGGTTGCACACAGCAACCATACATTGCCTTCCAGTGAAGGATAAATGTCCTGCAACCGAACTACTTCCCCCCCTTTTCAATGTAATTAGCAGATTGCTTTCTGTGAATTTGTTTGAACAAGTCATTGGCTTAATTTTTTGTAGCCTCTCTCTGTGCTATAAATGTGGACGCCAGGATTTAACATAATGTTCTGGTGGGCATCCCCTGGAAAAGGAGACATCCTTGGCACAGAAGGATGTTGCTGTTTGTGAGAAGAGAAGGACTGGAACATGATGCTCTCATAAGACTTCGGAAAGAAAAGACTACACTGCAGGATTTATTCTAATTTTAGTGCTGGTGGAGGTGGTGGCTGAGTTATCTAGTTTTGTGTAGATTTGCAATATGGGATATCAAGTACACTTCAAGTAAGGGAAATCAAAGATATTTAAAGGATTAATTAAAAACAAGAATGAAATGTTTCAATTGTTGATGGTGTTGTGTTCTTGAATGGAGACTATGGCTGGGATTTGATGAAATTTCAGAGCTATATTTCTTCTCCTTTGATTCATCACTGCAATGGGGAAAGACTCAGTCCATAATTTAGGGACGTGCAGACAAGAGGGTGTGGGGATTGCTTAGTCTCCAACACATCACAGAGCTTTCACTAGAACTGATAAATTTCAAGGTAATCTCTTGGTTAAAACGGATTCTACCTACCTACCTACTAGGGCTGTTTCCGAATTTCGGATACTTCTGAATTTCAGAAGTTTCTATGTGGAACAGAACGAATGCCTTTTACGCCATTAATATAGCAGTGACTGAAAGGGAATGCAATCATTTTATGGGAGAAGAAGAGAGATCAAATTTGGATTTATTTATTTACTTTGTTTATATTCCGCTCTTCTCACCCCGAAGGGGACTCAGAGCGAATTACGTACACATACTTAGCAGACAATCCCTGCCGTTTTCCACATACACAGTACACACTGTACACACATATAGATGAACAGAGGCAATCTCTGGCCACCAGGGGGAGCTGACGCACTCCTCATCTCTCAGCGTTCCCAGTGTCCCTTGTTGTCCTTCTGCATTCCTCAGCGTTAATTTTATTTATTTATTTATTTATTCACTTTATTTCTATTTCGCCCTTCTCACCCCGCAGGGGACTCAGTGCGGATAACAACGTACACATTATATTTAGACACACAAACACACAAGACAGACAGAGGCAATTTATCATCTGGCCACCAGAGGGAGCTGTCGCACCCCTTCATTCCTCAGCGTGCTCTCTGGAGATCTTTGTATGGTCTTGTAAATCAGTTACATTTAGCCTCCCCACTAAGTGGTACCTTAATATCCTACTTGCCACATGCAACTGTCTTTCGGGTTGCAAAGGTCAACAACAGGCTACACAATAGGTCGAGAGCCCACCTCGATCCGGGCAGGCCTCGAACTCATGACCTTCTGGTCAGTAGAGATCTTATGCAGCTGACACTCAGCCAGCTGCGCCACATTCCCGGTGCAAATGATTGGAATTTCATCAAATATATCAAAATGCTTATTGCTGAAGCTAAACACCCAAATGACATAAAACTCCAAATGGTCCCTGCAGGTTACAAAACTTGAAAAGTTATTTTTAAGATGACATCTTTCCAGAATCCCTCAACCAGGGACCACGGGGGGAATCTGGGAGTTGTAGTTAAGCACAAGTTTTCCAGGGTTTGAAATTCAAACTATAAATCCAGAGCTCAGAAAAACTTCATTCCGGAAATATATATTCCACAATCTCCTATCCCAGTGTTTCCCAACCAGTGTGCCGTGAGCGATCATCAAGTGTGCCGTGGGAAATTGGCACTCTCCCCCCTCCTAGCAGCCCCCTCCCAGTCCCCAAGAAACAAATTGAGCCTCTCTGCGTGGACATGTTTCTTTTTACTATTTTACTGGATTTTTCGATAGCCCCCCAAGGAACTGTTTTTAACAGCTTCATGACATCCATAGTTAACTGGAAGCAAGTTTCACTCAGGGTGAAATTTCACAAAGGTGTGGAGAACAAGCTCTATGAGGAGCGGCTTGAAGAGCTGGGCATGTTTAGCCTGAAGAAGAGAAGGCTGAGAGAAGACATGATAGCCATGTATAAATATGTGAGAGGAAGTCATATATATGTTTTGTTCATCGAAACAGGCCCAGGTTTCACACTGAGTGTATAAATACATTTTAAAACATATTAACTATATGTATTACTGTGTTAGGGTGTCATTTTGTGTCATTTTGGTTGGTGGTGTGCCCCAGGATTTTGTAAATGTAAAAAACGTGCCGCAGCTCAAAAAAGGTTGAAAAACACTGTCCTATCCAATGGCTACTGGCTATGCAGTTTAGGGAATCTGGGGAACTATAGTTCAAAAAAAGAGAAAGGTATCTTTGCCCTGTTGTGTCAATGAACCATAGGATTTAATTAAAATAAAGGCTATATTTGGAATACAGCATTGCAGTAACAGAGATCTGATCTTTTAGATGTTATCTTAGAAAGAGCTGATTCATGAATCACACTGACAGATCTCGAATCTTGTTCAATGTGTCAAGGGTATTGTTGTGTGTATGTGTGCAGGCTTTTTTTTTTACAGTCAGTGCAGCAATGAGTCAGCAGGAACGAAGGAAAATCCTGCAGTAGCATTCGTCAGTATTTCAGCAGAGAGGGTTTCCCATTCTAATGCGAGTGATTTTTGCGGCAACTCTGCCTGCCTGCCGACTCTAAAATAAAACCAACACAACGCCCAGAGCTTAAAATCCAGAACCAAAAAATAACACTTTCAGATTTGTTCAAATTGATTTTATAAAAGTCCTTAACCTTGAATGAGCAGTTACTATGCAGTACAACCCTGCCCAGCCTTTCTAGGTGAGGGTTGGTCACTCTTTGCAGCAATATTTATTTATTTACTTTGCTTCTAGACCGCCCCTCTCAGCCCGAAGGCGACTCGAGGCGGTGTACAAATGGCAAGAACTGCCCAAGACAAACATATCAACAATTATCAATACAATTCCATCATTTACAAATTAGCACTGAATGTTAAAAACACAATATCAGCGTCTCATTATTAAATCGGTATCCAATTGCATCGTCGTCATTCCGTAGGTCTCAATTTGGTAATCATACTACATCTGCAAATGCCCAGTCAAATAGCCAGGTCTTGACCTTCTTGCGAAATGTCAAGAGGGAGGGGGCTGATCTGATGTCATAAGGAAGGTCGTTCCAAAGCCGAGGAGCCACCACTGAAAAGGCCCTGTCTCTCGTCCCCACCAATCGCACCTGCAAAGCAGGCGGGACCGAGAGCAGGGCCTCTCCGGATGATTTTAAGCATCTTGAAGGTTCATAGGGGGAGATGCGTTCGGACATGTAAGTTGGACCAGAACCATTAAGGGCTTTAAAGGCTAAAGCCAGCACTTTGAATTGTGCCCGGTAGCAAACTGGTAGCCAGTGGAGCTGGCGCAACAGAGGTGTTGTGTGCTCCCTGAGTGTCACTCCTGTTATCAATCTGGCTGCTGTCCGTTGGACCAGTTGAAGCTTCTGAACAGTCTTCAAAGGCAGTCCCACGTAGAGGGCGTTGTAGTAATCTATGCGGGATGTAACCAGAGCGTGTTGCAGTAATATATACGGGATGTAACCAGTAATCTATACGGGATGTAATAGAGAAGATCACTGATGCTTATAAGGGTTCTGCTGTGGTGGACAAGACCAGGTGGACAAGATCAGATGGACAGGTGACTGCTACCAGATTTCCAATGAAAGAAAGGCTCTGAAATTATGTAGGTAGGAGTTTTTAGTTTTTAGCAGGGTGAGAATTGTGAGACTTTTGTGTGTCCATCCTGGAGGTCCCATTAACCCCTCCACGTTTTCACATTTTTGAGGGGTCAAAAATGAAAAATTGCATCTCTAGAAATCTTGGGAGGACTCGGAATGAGTCACAATTTACTGAACTCTTGTATCTTATTTAAGCCTTCTTGGTGGTGGCTCCCCGTCTGTGGAACGCACTCTCTATTGATATTCAATCAGCTTCATCCCTCCTGGCATTCAGAAAAAAAAGTGAAATCCTGGTTATGGGACCAAGTGTTTGCACTTTAGCACGATACGGCACTTTGATTGGATTGAGATGGCAATCTGATGGACAAGACCTAATGCTTATGGATGGAATACAGTTTTAACTGTTGTGAATATACACAATGCATTTTAATGTTAATTGTATTTTAATGTATTTTAATTCTGGCTGTATTTTAATGTATTTTATTCTTAACTGTTTGCTTTTATTATATGTATACTATGTGACATCGAATCGTTGCCGTTGCTAGGCCGCTCTGAGTCCCCCCTCAGGGGTTGAGAAGAAGCGGGGTAGAAATGATGGAAATAATAATAAATAATAATAAGCCTAATACTACATCATTTAAATCAGTGTTTACCATCCAGTGTGCCGTGGCACAATAGTGTGCCGTGAGCGATCATCAGGTGTGCCGTGGGAAATGGGAACCTCCAAGACCCTTTCTTCCCCCTCCTGCCGAACACTTTTTCTTCTCCACTCGGGCTCCCTTCTACCCAGCCTCACTTTGCTCGCTTTGCCTCGCTTTGCTCTGGGGCGAGTCACAGGTCACGTCTCCCCCCCCCCCTCAGCCACTTAAGCAGGAAAGGGCCACAGGCTGTTAGGAATGGTGGAAGTTGAAGTCCAAAGCACCCAGAGGGCCGAAGTTTTCCCATGCCTGTTTTAGGGACCTTAAAGTGGTGAGACTCCTTCCAACATTGTGATACTGGATAGTAAACACGACAACAACATAACATAACATTGTTTGAGTCCACAGTGCTCTCTGGGTGTAGGTGAACTACAACTTCCAAACTCAAGGTCAATTCCCAAGCAAACCCTTTCAGTACTTTCTGTTGGTAATGAGAGTTCAATATGGCAAGTTTGGTTCAATTCCATTGTTGCAAGAGTTCAGGATGCTCTTTGGTTGTGTGTTAACTATAAATCCCAGAAACTGTAACTCCCAAATGTCAAGGTCTATTTTCCCCAAACTCCATCTGTGTTCACATTTGGGCATATTCAGTATTCATGCCAAGTTTGGTCCTGATCCAACATTGTTTGAGTCCACAGTGCTCTCTGGATATAGGTGAACTACAACTCTAAAAGTCAAGGTCAATGCCCACCAAACCCTTATAGTATTTTCTCTTGGTTATGGGAGCTCTGTGTGGGAAGTTTGTGTCTTTCTGCCATTCCTGCCAGGATATCTATGTTGTGTTCATCGAAACAGGCCCAGGTTTCACACTGAGTGTATAAATATATTTAAAAACATATTACCTATATGTATTACCGTGTTAGAGTGTCATTTTGTGTCATTTTGGTTGGCGGTGTGCCCCAGGATTTTGTAAATGTAAAAAATGTGCCACAGCTCAAAAAGGTTGAAAAACACTGATTTAAATAAACCAGGCTATAATGAGTGAAGCCCTTGGATATTTGCCTCTCTCCAATTCAGAGGATCCATAGCTGCTCCATTTTTCCACATGGGCCAAGTTCAGATGTGCTAGCTTTCACTCTAACCAAAAGCAATTTCCTTCTGTAGAGATTGGTGGAAGGCGAATTGAGAAAAATCTTGCTCAATTGTTTTTTTTTAAAGGCGGGGGGATGGATGGACGGCAACGTTGACAATAGTCCATCCTTATTTTCTGGAGATATGTTACCAAAACAGTACAGAACCCCATATATATGAAAGTCCTGGACTGTGCATGGATATGTAAAACTGTAGCTGACAGCAAACGCTATTGAAATGAAAGATATTGGCCCAAGGATACCAGAGTCCTGGTAGAAGATTTAGAAAATAACTGGAGGACATATTTTGTTCGATATTGATAAATCAAGCCATGGACTCTATGTGTATATATATTTAGTTATACATTGGGCACATGAAATAGAATTATTATGTTAATATACTGTAAAAATTATGGTGCAAAATGTAAAACCTAGGAACAACAATTAATTACTTGTACAAATGTTGCAATCGAGTTTTGAAAACAAATAATCTTTTATTGTAGGAGACACTGGTGGTGCAATGGGTTAAATCCTTGTTCTGGCAGGATTGCTGACTGACAGGACAGTGGTTCGAATCCGGGGAGAACAGGTTGAGCTCCCTCTGTCAGCTCCAGCTTCCCATGTGGGGCCATGAGAGAAGCCTCCCACAAGGATGGTAAAACATCAAAACATCCAGCCGTTCTCTGGGCAACATCCTTGCAGATGGCCAATTCTCTCACAGCAGAAGCTGTTGCACTCCAGGACAGGAATAATCCTCTGACTTTAAAATACCATACGTTGAATAGGAAAATACAATTCTTTTATTGAAGATAAGTAAAAGGCATTTAAGCAAGAAGCACTTTAAAGCAATAGGTAAATCCAATTAGGTAAGAAGATAAGCAGGAACAAATTAATCCAAGGTAGAGTTCAGCAAAGTCCATAAAGCAAAGTCCACAAATCTCTACTATAATCCAGAAAATCAGGAATACATTTGATCCAAGGTTTGGATGAGCAACCAGTAAATCCAGGAATCAAAAAACCATGACACAAGAAATAGCTGAACACGAATCTTCAAAGCAAAGCTTCCATGGAACAAGGACAAGAACTTAGCATGATTCTAAATCAGTGGTTCCCAAACCTTTTTGACCTACCGCCCCCTTTCCAGAAAAAAATTTACTCACCGCCCCCCTAGAAATTAATATTTTTTAATTTAACAGCAATTAAACAGAAAGATCTATGTATTAATGCAGTGGTTCTCAACCTTTCTAATGTCATGACCCCTAAAAAAGGTTCCTCATGTTGTGGTGACCCCTAACCATATTTTCGTTGCTATTTCATAAATAATTTTGCTACTCTTACGAATTCTAATCCAAATATCTAATATGCATGTCAAAGCGAAGGGGGCGGGGCTAAAGAAGAGGGCCGCATGACCGCTCTTAAATGGACAATCGTTCACCCTCCCCTTAAAGGGGTTCACCACCCCCAAATTCCCCTGAGCCTCCCACCGTCCCCTTGGATCGCCTCACTGCCCACCAGGGGGTGGTACCGCCCACTTTGAGAATCAGTGTTCTAAATCAGGGCTGTCCAACAGGCGGCCCTGGGGCCATACACGGCCCCCGAGCCCCTTCCCTGCGGCCCCCTAACTTGTTTTAATAAAATACAAATAAAAAATAAAAAAATAAAAAAAAACCCTACTTCCGGGTTTAGGCAAGCATCGCGAGACTACGCCAGCCACAGACGGGATTCCCCCCCCCGCGGATGGGAGAGCCGCCACGCCCGGCCTGAGCTTGGCCTCGGCTCCAGCGGGGCTCTTCGGGGACGGCGTTGGCGTTGGCGCTTCGGCCCTGTGGGTAGGGAAGGGCCTGGTTCGAATCAATCAATCTAAAAACAGTTGGGACGTTGGGTGAGGGGGGGAGGGGTCCCTCAGTGGCGGTTTCCTTGGTGATGCTTCCTTCCCCTCCCCCGCACCCCCTCCCCCTTGTTGTGCTGCCTTCCGGCGCGCGCAGGGCGCAACGTGGCTTCCTTTGCACCTGCCCCCGCGGCTTGTTTTCCCTTCAGGGAGGGAGGGGGGAGCTCTTTGGGCCTCCTCCCCCCGCCTCTGGGAAAGGAGGCCCCATCAAGCCCTGCGACGGCATTGAGGTGTTTGGGGTTTTTTGGGGGTTTTTTTGGTGTGTCCCAATTTGAGTGTGGACTCAAATAACTCAAAGGTATTAGGAAACATTCCCCCCAAATCCACCAGTGTTCCCATTTGGGCATATTGAGTATTCATGCCAAGTTTGGTCCAGATCCATCATTATTTGAGTCCACAGTGCTCTCTGGATGGAGGTGAACTACAACTCCACAACTCAAGGTCAATTGTAAGTAAATTGGAGCTGGGGAGGGGGCGGAGCCAGGGAGGGGGCGGAGCCAGGGAGGGGCAGAGTCAGGGAGGGGCGGAGCCAGGGGAGGGGGCGGAGCCGGGGCAGAGGCAGACCCT
The DNA here is from genome assembly GCA_030556195.1 of Anolis apletophallus. NCBI lineage: Eukaryota > Metazoa > Chordata > Lepidosauria > Squamata > Anolidae > Anolis > Anolis apletophallus. Next base: position 188,620,744 of record JARBWK010000004.1, read on the forward strand.
TCGGCCCCCCAGGTGATCAGTGACTGGAATTCCGGCCCTTGGGCCCGTAGAAGTTGGACATCCCTGTTCTAAATGATGCTTCATCTGACTAAACATCCCAAACTTGAGACTTTTACCCCCTCGTTAGCTAGGTCACTAGCGGTCAGAAACTGATTTCTCTTTAAATGAGACTTTGTAATTGTTTTCTGTCGAAGCCCTGCAGAACGGCGAAGCCACTGCTCAGCCCTCCTGTTTTGACTGATCTCTTCTCGTCTATCTCTTGGCTCGTTATCTACTTGCTCATTAATTTCTGCAGGTGCCGAGCTATCTTCCTGTTCTCTCTCATGGGAACCCTCCGGTAACAATTCAGAAAGCACACTATCATCCCCACACACCCCAGGGACATTCTCATGGGAAACTACAGGGATCTCCTGGTCATTCTCTGCATCAATATCACTGACCAAACCATTGCCATCTTGAAACTCACCTTGAACCTCATTGACACCCTGATCCTGAAACACTATCACAGGCTGAGCTCCAACACTTTCACTCCTTGCATGAATTTTTTTAAATTGTCAGTGGTGTGCGAAAAACATAAGCAGAAGGGAATTTACTAGTTATGTGATGCCTTAAAATACGCTGACGATACCCAGCTCATTCTGAGGATGGAGGGCCAGCCTGACTCCATACCCAATAATTTCCATCTGTGCCTTGAAGCCATTACTGGATGGCTGCGAGCCAGCAGGTTGAAGGTGAATCCGGTGAAAACGGAGATCCTCTGGCTGGGCCACCCGGGTGATGAGGAAATCCAACTGCCGACCCTGGATGGCGAGGCACTACACCCGACATAATCAGTAAAAAGCCTGGGTGTCCACTTGGACCCTCTGCTGTCAATGGAGACCCAAATCTCCAATGTCAGCAGAATCGCATTCTTCCACCTGCGACAGACGAAGCGTCTGGCTCCCTATCTGTCCCGGAGTGACCTACCCACGGTAATCCAGGCCACGGTCATCTCAAGACTTGACTACTGTAACGCTTTTTACATTGTCCTACCCTTGACCATGATCTGGAAACTTTTAAGCTAGTGCAGAATGCTGTAGCCCGGCTGCTTGCGGGGGAGCTTGCGAGTTGCCGCATAACACCAATACTGCAGAGCCTGAACTGGCTACCAATTGAGTACCGGATCACCTTCAAGGTGTTAGTTCTTACTTTTAAGGCCTTATATGGTCTGGGGCCAGTGTACCTGCGGGACCGCCTGATTCCATATAATCCTCCGAGATCACTGCGTTCAGAAGACCAGAATCTTCTAGATATTCCCGGTGTGAAGTCTTTCCATCTGACTTCGACTAGACGAAGGGCATTCTCCATCATCACCCCGACACTAAAGTCCAATAAATAAATAAATAAATAAATAAATAGGCACATGTAGCTTAATTTCTGTAAGGCATCATGTTATTTTTCAGCGTTTGAAGTCGACCTTGTTTTGGGCGGGCTAATGATGTACTAACTTGGTTTCATGCAGTTAAAGGATGTAAATGAACCATATATTTTATGTTATATCTTCTTTCACATCAATTTCACTTAGACATTGTCAAATATTTGAGCTATCTAAGTGAAATTGATGTGAAAAAAAGGTGTTCAAAACCAAGACTACCAGGTTAGGGCAGCTGACCATATGAAAAACGAAGGCTACAATATTCAGCAAAAGAAGAATTATTTTGCTTGCTTCATTGCTCTATATACCTTTCTGGTTCACTGAGAGGACTGGAGTAAAATGAGAAAACTGTCAATCTGTCAAGTGTTCTATAACTGATGTCAAGAGGAGAATGCTGAATTGAAGGTCATGTCTGTTGTTTAATGAAAGGAGCAGTTTTTCCACAGCTGGAAAAAAATAGTATTAATTCTGAAACAGGTTGACGGCACTGACATTGTTCATCTTTGGCTCCATAGAATTACTATTTGGGGGTCTATTCTGAGCTTCTGTTATATATTTGCGTATAGGTTGGAACTATTTATTTAACTGATTCATTTATCTATGGGGGATATGTCTTGTTTTACCAAGACAAGTATTACTTTTCTTTTTCGAGCGTTCAGCTTTTATGTAGATACAGTTTATATTCCAGGAAAGCAGCTGAAGACATATATGTGAGATTCATATTTCATTATTATTGAGATAATATATATGATTATAAATGATTGTATTCCTTTTCCCCAATACTGAGGCTACTTGGGGAGTGCAGGTTGTGTGAACCACACAATCAGAGGGGGGTTGACAGCAAACTTACTGTCTATGGTATTTTTGTGCAGTATTTCAGCAGAAATGTGTTATTTTTTAAATACAAAATAGTTAAAGATAAACACAAAAACATGTTTTGTAAAACCCAGGTTTTATGTACTATATCTGTTGTAGTTGAGCAAACTGAGCCTGTAGTTGCTACAGGTAGTAACGGGGAAGAGGATACTGTGTTGGACATGTCACTGGAAGAGGGAGGTTTGGGCAGAATGACTGCAGCTGGGAGGAAAAGGGCTGCAAGTGCTGAGAGTTTGGAAGAGGCAGAGCACAGGAGAAAGGTCCGACAAATACTTAGGGAGCCTACCAGTGATGATACTTTTGAGGGGTTTGACGTAGAGTTACCCTCAGAAGAGAGTGATACCGAGCTGGACTCAGCACTGGTGCAAGATGTCAGGGATGTGATAAATGCTGAGTCCAGCGAAAGCTCATTTTTGGCTTTTCGAGTGACCCTGCTTGGCCTAGTGGGAATGTTGAATCGGACTGGGGTCCTTTAACTGCTCAGCAAAGGTGGGAAGATTGGAGGAACACACCCAGGGCTGCAGCTGAGGGAATGGGGCAGAGTTGGGTGGGTAGTCTGATGACTCTGATTTGTAAGAGTATTAAAGTAAGGCCTGGGGATTTGGGACTCTGCGGTCGGCCAAGGTGTTGCTGGTGGGTTGCTGGTTCCTGTATTTGGTGCTCTTGTTTCTTGTGTCGTAGTTCCTGATTCCCAGCAAGCTGTGAGTATTGGGCTGTTTTCCATGTTGGGTTCTGGGGGAGCTGCCATGGCAGCTCTAGCTGACAATGTTGTATGTTGGGGGTTTGGGGTTTTAATGTGTGTTTTTATGTTTAGTGACTACCGCGTTTCGTTTGGTCTTTTCCTGTGTTGCTGTGAGTGCCTGTCTCTTATTTGGTATCGTATATGGGTGGAGGGAGTGGCTGTGGGATGCGGGGGCTTTGATGTGTTTGTTTGCATACTTAGCTCCTGGAATTGGAGAAGCACTCTTCCTTTCCTTCTCGGACGGGTCTTCGCATCTCAACAGACTTCGAGCCGGAATAAAGCCAAGGACTTCAAAAGACGGACGTCTTCCCTGTTTTTGTTTATTGGGCTTTTTTGGGTGTGGGTTCCTTTTATGCCGGACTGTGGCTGTGTTTTTGTTGAAAATAAACTGTAAATACTTTTGCTAGCTTGGCGTGTCTTTGAGCCATCTGTGGGAGTCTCGACAATATCAATACACTTGCAAGAGGATTTTTGCATGAATACTAAGCACAAAGTAGCTGCATGCAATAAACCCTTCGGAAACTTACTGGCAGCACATGGTGCAGACCCAAAATTAATAAGAACATTAGCCCAGGCCTTGTATTACTCAACTGCCGAGTATGCCTGCCCTGTATGCGTTGCCCTGCGAACCATGTGAACATAGCATTGAATGAAGCATGCAGAATAATCACAGGATGTCTTAAACCTAAACCTGTTGATAAATGCTACAAGCTAGCTGGGATTGCCCCCGGATGTGTGATGGGAAGTTGCTGCTGGCTGTGAGAGAAATAATGTTGAACACTATGAATGCCATTCTGCTTGGCTTTTCTTCCCAGCCAGTGATTTTCAACATTTTTTGAGCCGCGGCACATTTTTTTACATTTACAAAATCCTGGGGAACACCTCCAACCAAAATGACAGAATATGACACTCTAACACAGTAATACATATAGTTGATATGTTTTTAAATGTACACTCACTTAGTGTGAAACCTGGGCCTGTTTTGATGGACACAAAATAGATATCCTGGCAGGAATGGTAGAAAGACGCACACGAAGGTCTTGCTCAACATCTGTCAGTCTCTCTCTGTTTTTAGTTTTTATCGCAGTCAAGCTTGAGAAGCTCATCTCACACAGATATGTGGTTGAAAACGGGAGCAATGTCAAAATAGCTTTGTTGGCCAGAATGGGGAACTCCCTGGCAACAGATAACCAAAAACTGTTCAAAGGAAGATCAGCAAATTTTATCTTTAAACCACGATCTTGTTTTAGTTCGCGTCTGAGCGAATCCAAGATGGCACGACCATAGCACTCTTGCATCACTTCTTAGGTGCTATGGTTCCATTTCTTAAAGGGACAGATGCGCCTTATATGAATGAAGTTCGAAAATAATTTCCCACGGCACACCTGATGATCTCTCATGGCACACTAGTGTTCCGCGGCACACTGGTTGAAAATCACTGCTGTAGGCTATAGTTCAGAGGAAGGAACTGGTGAAGCTAATTATTCTTTTTCTTTAAAAACCCTATGAAATTAATGGGGTTGCCATAGGTTGATAGGAACATGAAACCCCATATTTATTTATTTATATTTCCTGCATTTATAACCCGCCTTTCTCACTCCCGAAGGGGGACTCAGGGTGGCCTCACAGCAAGCAGGATCGGTGCTTTGGCGTAAACATTCAACAAATACAATTAAAACAATTAATTAAAAAGCAATTAATTAAACATGCCAATTAAAATCCAAAGCCGGGTCCGGGTCATTTATTGTTGCCAGTTGCTTAAATCTTCTTCTCGCTTGCTGCGATTCAATGGTCGAAGGCTTGGTCCCATAGCCAAGTCTTGAGTTTCCTTCTGAAAGACAGTAGGGAGGTGGCCAAACCGATATCCCTGGGGAGAGAATTCCACAGATGGGGGGGGGGGGGAGTGCAAGAGAAGAGAAGGAGGGCATCTAGAATAAAATAGCAAGGCAAACAACCCTTTCTGATCAGAAAGGTGAGCTGTTTGACCCCAACAGGTGTTTTTCGTCTGTCAGTTTTCATGGCCTATGTCACTGCTGAGCTCGGAAACAATGCTAATGAAGGATCTGGAGGAGATCAGAAAAAGAACAAATGTTTCAAGTAAGAACATTGCCTGACCCTGCCCTACACCGCGGACTACTATGTCTGAAAACACCGCGCCCAGCAGGATGTGAAGTAGGATGTCAAAATATAAGCAACTGCAGAATGGTAGCAGTAAACTACACTGAAAGGTCATACAACAAAATCCTCTTTGCTTAGCAATGTCTTATATGGCAATTCTTAACTTATGAGTATAGCAAATGAAGGCTAATTAACCTTGTCATATGTGTTCCATCTGTACTGAATCACCACCATTATGTGTCACAAATGTGGTGGTGATAAGAAAATTGTCTATAGCTCCAGCTACACTGCCATTATAATGTAGTTATAATGTATTAAATTGGCAGTGTAGACTCATATAACCCAGTTCAAGGCAATTCAATCTGTGTTATCTTCTCTTGGCTTTTCTTTGTGAACGAAGATTCAGGAAGGACTCATCCCACGCTTCCAACAAGCGCGTTGATGACTAAAAGGCCAATCTGAGATAGGCAAGTTCAGTTGCAGAAAGCACAGCAGAAAGTCTCCTTCGGTGATGTTGTTTCCAAGTCGCGGTTCTTTCTGCATTGTCGTTTCTCTTGGAGACCCATTTGTCGTGTCTTCATGCTTTTATGGCTCTCTGAGTCAAAAAGGTTCCTGACCCCTGTTCTAGAGTAAAGTTGTCAATCCGAGCATATGACACAGACATTTTGAGGTAGCTACTAGGCATGGTTTCGAACCCAAAAATGGCAATTCTAAAATCAAAGGGGGGGGATTTTTTTTGATTAGTAAAAGAAAGACTTACAAAAAAATTTCCAAAAATTTCTAAAATGTAACTTAATTACTAACGAAATTCGTTAGTAATTAAGTTACATTTTAGAAATTTTTGGAAATTTTTTTGTAAGTCTTTCTTTACTAACGAAATTCGTTAGTAGTTCGTATGCCAGCGCATGCGCATTCCAGATGGTTTTGGCCTACAACTCCCAGAAATCCTAACAGCTGGTGAATTGGCTGGGATTTCTGGGAGTTGTAGGCCAAAACTTGAATAAATCACACTGAATTCTAGATGGGACTCTCCAAATAGGAAAGAGGGAGGGAGGGAGGGGGTATTCTATTCTTGGAAGCAGCAAAAAAAGGAGGAGGAGCCCCCCTCACTCCTCGCTGCCTCTCTCTCACCCCGATCCTAAAGGAGCGAGGGCCCAAGTTTGCCCAGGCTGAGAGGAAAAGGAAGAGGCCTGAGGCTGTGAGGAATGGTGGGAGTTGAAGTCCAAAACACCTACCTGGAGGGCTGAAGTTGGCCCCTGCGATGGGGCAAGGCAGAGCAACGGGGAAGAGAAGGGGGGGGGGAGAAGCATCCGAGAGAGCGCAGGGAGAGAGAGGAGGAGAAGTGTGTGTGTGTGTGTGTGAGAAGCTGGCCCCTGCAATGGGACAAGGCAGAGCATTGGGGAAGAGAAGGGGGAAGAGAAGCATCCGAGAGAGCGCAGGGAGAGAGAGGAGGAGAAGCGTGTGTGTGTGTGTGTGAGAAGTTGGCCCCTGCGATGGGGCAAGGCAGAGCAACGAGGAAGAGAAGGGGGGGGGAGAAGCGTGGAGGACTACACTTTCCAGAATGCCTTGCCTAGCAGCAGCGTCACTTCCAGTTCCCCATAGAAATGCGGGAAAAAGAAGAAGCTGAATGAAGGCGGGAAGGAAATGAGGGGGAGAAGACAGGGAGAAGTGAGTACGTAGTACAATAATTAAGAATTTATTACGATCATAACGCAAATTGTTGGCCTCAAGGACCGTAAAAGGAAGTCTACTTCCTGGTTAGCTGCCGTGATGCGTATAATCTAGAAAGTCCCATTACATACGAATCACTTACGATTTCTTTTGATTTTCATAACTTTTTTCTCATGCCTAGTAGCTACGCTGAGGTGCTGGTTTGCCCCACTGATCTGTATGGCATATAACAGTACTGGTGCCAATTATATGCTGACCATTCTGTCTTCTGTATCCTGATGGAGCAAACCTTTGGAGCAGTGCAATGAGGCAAAATGGTGTCCTGAGATGGCCTTTAAGCAACTTTTAATGTGGATATAAGTGATTTTAATGTTTGTATATATTTATGATTTTATGTCCCGGTATTGAGTGTTCCCATCCCCCACCCTTCCGAGCCACTTCAATTAGCATTCTCCTTCCAAAATCTCATTTCTTCTTGTTCTGGATGGCAGCATCTTTTTGCATTTTTCTTTAGGGTTGCCATAGACCCACTGGCACCCTGTTCGTTAATCATTTACAGGTTTGCAGCCAGTTTTGCAAAGCTTGCTGCTTGAGCCTTGCAAAATGTATCCCTTTGGTTTGGGGCCCGCCCCTTTTTTTCTTGGGGATGAGTTCTCCATTTTGAGATCTCTCTTCAGTCTTCTCCAGGCTAGGGAACGACTCAGATGTGTCTTGATCAAGCTAGGTCAGCATAGACAGGCCATTGTAAGTACTAGGGTCTTCTAACTACCTTAACTTTGTGTTGTTGTAGTGTGGATAGCTAGCCAAATTACCTTGCTATAGTCCAGGCCTGTCCAACAGGTGGCCCGGGGGCTGTACACGGCCCCCTAGCCCCTTGGCTATGGCCCCTTACCCTCCTGCAAAAATAATATATATTTAAAAATATTTTTAAAATATTTTTTTCAATTAAAAATATTATTTATTATTATTATTTTTGGTCCCGCTCCTTGGCTTTCTATTGGCCGCCTCCTCTTCTCCGGAGGGAGGGGGCGAATGGGAAGAGTGACGTCTCTCAGGCCCCGCCCCTTGGCAGCAAACAGGAAGAGCGACCCAGCCGCATGGCTTTCCCCTCGGCAGCGCTGCTGCCTCCTCCTCAGGATTGCTGCTGCTCCGTCTGGGAGGCGCTCAGGCCCTCAGTGCCAGGGAAGCAAAAGGGGTTTGGGAGGGAGGGAATGTGTTTGAGAGCATGAGTGAGTGAGTGAGTGAGTGAGAGAGAGAGAGAGAGAGAGAGAGAGAGGGGGGACCTGCCCTGGGCACATCTCTCCCCAGCGCAAAGGGACGATCTCTCTGGCTCTCTCTGACACACACACACACACAAGCCCCTTCCTTTCTGACCCCTTCATTTGCGTTTCATGAACTGTCTCTTTAATGAGAAGGAGAGAACCGGCCAGCCATAGGAGAGGGGGAGGAGAAAAGGAGGGAGGGGGGCATTGAATGAGAGGGAGCTCAAGGATAGGCCTCCCACCCCCTTTCCCCCGCCGTTTCCTCCCCCCAGAATTATTTACATTCTTTGCAATTACCTAAGTTTACTTTGATGACTTGCACTGAATGGAATCAGCCAGGGGTAAACTGGCAGAATGAAAGCACACAGACCTTTCAGCTGCAAGGCCATTCAATGCTGATCAATGTGGCCAGTCATATATTCCAGTTCAAAGCAGAGATTGTGGGATTTTCTGCCTTGATATTCTGTATATTTCTGCCCCTCATGTGTTCCATCCCTCCCTCCCTCTCCCCTTATTTAAATAATATAATATGTAATTGTATATTAATGCCCCTCATGTGTTCCATCCATCCTTCCCTCTCCCCTTATTTAAATAATATAATATTTAATTGTATATTTATGCAATGCCGGGGGCGGGGAGGGGTCGGAGCCAGGGGGAGGGGGCGGAGCCAAGGGAGGGGAGGGGCAGAGCCAGGGCTTGGCCCCCCAGGTGATCAGTGACCGGAATTCCAGCCCAAGGTCCGGTAGAAGTTGGACAGCCCTGCTATAGTCGTGTACTATCCTGCTGTATTTTTTGGGGCTATCTGGCTGCAACCTTCACTAGTTTTGCCTATAAAACTGACTTTCATACTTTCGCGCTTAGATAGGGGAAGATCTGTTCTTCCTAAATAGCCATCCAGAGTCAGGATAGGGAACCTCCCTGGATTTCCTTTTCATAGGTGGTAGCAAAGGGGGATTTTTCAATCTTTATCCCAGCAACCAAGTATAAAGAAAGGAACAAGCCTTGTGTGTTCTGTTTTTGCAACCATTAAGATCTGAACCAAGTCTGCCAAGGACTTTGCTTGAATAAAGTTTGTGTCTGCTGTTCAACCTTAACCTGAAGTGGTTTTGGGGTTTTTGGGACCCCTGAGCTCCGAAAAAAGGCACCTGCAGTCCCCCAGGTTATAGAGAAAGGCACATTAAAGTTAAAAAAATTTAAGTGCCTGGGCGTGACGGCACACTTCTTGTGGAGGTAACTTCCCATCTACTTCTCTTAAACCAGTGTTTCTCAACCAGTGTGCCGTGGCACACTAGTGTGCCGTGAGAGATCATCAGGTGTGCCGCGAGAAAAGCTCTCTGCCCCCCTTCCTTCCCCCCTCTCCTGCCGAACTCCTGCTGCTTGGGAGAGGAGGAGGAAGGGCCGGGTGGCGGTGAAGAAAAAGAAGAAGGGACCGGGCCGCTGTGGGAGAACTGAAGCCCGGGGGGAGGGACATGGCTCGGCCTGGCTCTGCCCCCTCCCCCGGCTTCAGCGCTCCCACAGCTTTGCCAGCCTTGAGGGGGCAGTGCCAAGCCAGCAGTGGCAGAGCCAGCACAATGCTGGCTTGGCACTGCCCCCTCAAGGCTGGCGAAGCTGTGGGAGAACTGAAGCTGGGGGTAGGGGTGGGGCATGGTGGGGCCTGGCTCCTCCCCCAGCTTCGGCACTCCCAGCAGCTGCTCCCAGTCTCATTTTGTGTCATTTTGGTTGGTGGTGTGCTCCCGGATTTTTTTAATGTTAAAAGTGTGCCGCGGCTCAAAAAAGGTTGGGAAACACTGGATTAAACCATTCTCGATAAATAAATAAATAAATAAAAAGGCAGGCACAAAATGGTGCAGGATTTGGAATGACATATGGTATTAGGGTTTCATGACAGGGTCAAGTCCAGGGTAGCAAGAAAGTAAATTCTGTTAATAAGGACCACATGATATACATGGCATATACTATTCAACAACATATGAAAGACCCCCAACACTGAGTTAGACTGGTTTTAATTAAGATGTAAACCATGATATCAAAGTGACACAAAATCCCCAATTTGCTCAAACATAACTTTTATACCACTTAAAGGAATTTTACAAGTTGGGATAAATACTCTGGCTTCGTGGCATATTGGATTAATTGTACGGCTTCCAGGAATTTGCTTCCAGGAGCAAGCCACTAATAATTCCTGCTCATGGCTTTCCTCATTAAATGTATTTCCACATTTTTAAAATGCTCATATGCAAAATAATAATATGGAATCAGAGATATATAGCGAGCAGTAGCTTATTTGGGTGAGAATGAGTGGTTCCTTGGTAGTACTGGTTTCTATATGAATAAGACATTAACACCGGTTGGCACACATCCAACAGGGACAGAACTTGCTCAGTGGCCACAGGCGGCTGAGTCCCTGTTATGTGTCAAGGACCTGAAATGGAGGAAGAGGAACGGAATGCAGAGCCCGCAAAGAAATCATGCAAAGCTGGCTCTCCAAATCGAAGCATTCTGTGCTGCAGCATTGAATAGTAAATCTGGTATTCCTTGCCCAAGAATATCCTATGAGATTCACAGGGTTTGCCATAAGATGAGAGATGACGTGAAGACACATAAGCATTTGTGGAACCCTGACTCATTTCCGCACCCCCCTACCTCTCCGCACGTACCACCATCTATCCCCTGCACCACTTTCCTTTCTCTCCATTGTGTTCTGGGAATGGGAGACAGAAGGATGTGTTGAATATGGAAGGGAAACACTGGGAATGTGGCGCAGCTGGCTTGGGTGTCAGCTGCATAAGATCTCTACTGACCAGAAAGTCATGAGTTCGAGGCCTGCCCGGGTCGAGGTGGGTTCTCGACCTATTGTGTAGCCTGTTGTCGACCTTTGCAACCCAAAAGACAGTTGCATCTGTCAAGTAGGAAATTAAGGTACCACTTAGTGGGAAGGCTAAATTTAACTGATTTACGAGGCCATAAAAAAGATCTCAAGGAAACACGCTGAGGAATGAAGGAATGTGACAGCTCCCCCTGGTGGCCCTCCAAATTAATTGTGCAAAGGCCCTCCCGGCCACCGCCAACACCTGAGCATCAAGTGTCAGCGCTGAGTCCAGGAGGACCCCCAAACTGCGGACCTGTGACCTCAGGGGGAGTGCAACCCCATCCGACTGCCTTTCATTTTACCAAGCATTGCAGTGAATCGTGAATTGTGTCATCTCATGATACGTCCAAACTTTGATAGCCGCACTTTAGTCATTTTCCACTACTACTGAGGCTCAATTTACCATATTCATGGGTATGGACACATTTACTTCTTTACAATTTAGGATGGATGTAAACAGTAGGCTATCTTGGCTTGAGTCCACATGGAAAAGAAGCAAGTCTCTCAACCATAAAAGGAGGCTTCTGAGAAAATGGTTTTGATTTTCCTCATCAAATGAACAAATGAAGCAAAGCAACAAATCTCCTGGCTTTTGAAAAATGCTGACATAACTCCTGCAGCAGTTGACAATTGACAAACTGTTCAGAAACAACTGGACAAGTCCCGAGTGAACACTAGAGAACTCAAGAACTGCTTTTGAAGCAACTATAATTATGGAATTATATGTAAAGAGTGAGAAAATGTCTCTCAGAGAACAATTTTACATTTTAAGGGGCATGTGTGTCTACTGAAGCAGTGTTTCCCAACTGCGGTGACATGGCACAGTAGTGTGCCGTGACGGACCTCCTGCTATGCCGCGAGAAAAGCTCTCTGCCCCCTTCCTTCCCCCCTCCTCCTGCCGAACTCCTGCTGCTTGGGGGAGGGGGAGGAAGGGCCGGGCGGCGGTGAAGAAAAAGAAGGGGCCGGGGCACTGCCTCCTTCGGCCATTTCCCCAGCCAGCCTCCAATCCACCATGACTCCCGCCATGACTCGCTCACTGAAGCCACACGGAGGAGAAGCCCTGCCCACTGAAGCTCGTCCACAGCTCATGCCCCTCCTCCTCTGCGCAGCTTCAGTGAGCGAAGGGCAGGAGTCCTGGCGGAGAGCGGCGCCGGGGATGGGGGCCATGACTCCCGCCCCTCGCTCGCACCCACCCCTCAAGGCTGGAGAAGCTGTGGGATAGCTGAAGCCGGGGGGAGGGGGAGGGGCATGGTGCGGCCTGGCTCCACCCCCTCTCCCCAGCTTCAGCTCTCTCACAGCTTCTCCAGCCTTGAGGGGACAGTGCCAAGCCAGCATTGTACTGGCTTTGCCACCGCTGGCTTGGCACTGGCCCCTCAAGGCTGAAGAAGCTGTGGGAGAGCTGAAGCCGGGGGGAGGGGCTGGGCATGGTGCGGCCTGGCTCCGTCCCCCTCCCCCCAGCTTCAGCTCTCTCACAGCTTCTCCAGCCTTGAGGGGACAGTGCCAAGCCAGCATTGTACTGGCTTTGCCACCGCTGGCTTGGCACTGCCCCCTCAAGGCTGGAGAAGCTGTGGGAGAGCTGAAGCTGGAGGAGAGGGGGAGGGGAGGGGTGGGGCCTGGCTCCACCCCTCCCCCCAGCTTCAGCTCTCTCACAGCTTCTCCAGCCTTGAGGGGACAGTGCCAAGCCAGCATTGTACTGGCTTTTCCACCGCTGGCTTGGCACTGGCCCCTCAAGGCTGAAGAAGCTGTGGGAGAGCTGAAGCCGGGAGGGGCGGGGCATGGCGTGGCCTGGCTCCACCCCCTCTTCCTAGCTTCAGCTCTCCCACAGCTTCTCCAGCCTTGAGGGGACAGTGCCAAGCCCGCATTGTGCTGGCTCTGCCACCGCTGGCTTGGCACTGGCCCCTCAAGGCTGGAGAAGCTGTGGGAGAGCTGAAGCCGGAGGGAGGGGCGGGGCATGGCACTGCCTGGCCCCTCCCCCGGCTTCGGCACTCCCAGCAGCTGCTCCCATCAGGCCACCATCCCCAGCCGTTCTTTACTGTGTTAGAGTGTCATTTTGTGTCATTTTGGTTGGTGGTGTGCCCCCGGATTTTTTTAAATGTTAAAAGTGTGCCGCGGCTCAAAAAAGGTTGGGAAACACTGTACTAAAGGCAATGATGTAAACTGAGAAAACTGAAGTGTGCATTTGTTTTTCTTGAAGTGTTTATCACTTCAAAGATTGTCAAATTCCTCCTTACATCTGTGTCTCTTTCCTGGCAGATAAGACAACTACACATTAGGTACACCTGGTCCCCAAATACGTGTATGTAGGTATTTGTTGGCATAAGAGATGTAATTATAGTGCAAGTACAAACACTTAATGTAAGCATTACTAAAAAATTGATGCTTGGATAATTGGCTCCTTTCCATTATTATATGGCTGAATCTGGAAGGAAAGTATGAGAAAGGTAGAATGTTTACAAAATGCTTGTGCCAATTTAATAATTTAATATATCATTTCTTAAAATTGTTAGATGGAGGGAAATTAGTGGGCATGCTATAGCAAATTACCTAATTACAGGATAGAGGCATTGACTGGGACGAATGAGTTCACGAACCAGAGGTTAGAAATATCTAGAAGCAGCTTGCTACTCACCAGGAAAGGAAACATGGACACAACTAGTTTGTGTTTGCACATGACACATCTTGATTGCTCTTTCAGATAATGCAGGGCCGTAGCCAGGATTTTGATTCGGGGGGCTGAGTTTGGTTCTCGGGGGCTGAGACTGGGTGGAAGAGGGTCTACCCTAGCAAACCTTTTGTATTGTTATTCCAATAACCCCATTAGTGTGGGATATAATGAGCATGGTGATCAGATCATGATATGAATAAACATAACAGTTTAAATAGTGTACCAGTAAGGCCTTCTCGTGGACCACTCTGAGAATTTCGGGGCTGAAGCCCCTTAGCCCCCCCTGGCTACATGCCTGAGATAATGTCATATATGTATTTGTTCCCTGGATCTGTCCATAGAGGCTTATAGTGGGAGGGCATCCAGATCCCAACATTGATGGCTTTGTGTGGTTTTTAAATTATGTATTGTTTTTAACTTTGATATGTTTTTATTTGTGATTTTATTATTGTATCATGTGCAATAGCCTCTTGATGGGGCTTATTGTAAGCCGTCCTGAGTTGAGAAGTTGACGGGTGTGATGAGGTGGTTATTTGTGTTATATTAAGTGGTCACGTTATGGACAGACCACAAAGGGTTGGCTGTGATAATGGAGGCAGTTCCCTCCTGGGGGAATGTGTTGCCATGGTGATGGTGGGCGGAGCCAACCAGAAGGCTAGCTCGGAATTCTTAGAGAGAGTCAGTGGGTGCCTGGCTGTCAAGCCAGAAGGTTCGGTTAGATTCTGCTCTGAGGAGAGGAGTAGGAATCACCTTATTGAAACTGCAGAGAGCAGTTAGAGTTTTCCTGTCAGCGAAGCGGAGTGTAGCTTCGGCTGGGGAATCTGTTTTGAGAGCTGTAGGGGAGACAGTTCTGATTGGCTGAGCTTGCGAGCCAGTCTGTTTGTATAAAGCCTGAGGGCTAGATAGAGGCAAGGTGCCTTTAGAAGGCAAGAGTGCCTATACAGTGAGATATAGAGAAGCTGTTCTGGCTGAATAATAGCACTAGTTAAACTTTGTAACCTTTTTAAGTATCAAACCAAGCTTTGTGCCCAGTTGTGTGAAATAAACTATTTAAGTTTTGATTCAAAACTCTCTCCCCGTGACTTCATTTGGATTACCAGTCTCCTCACCACTCTTTACAAGTCAATGGTCAAGCCTAAATAAATTAATGGTGGCAGCGAAATACAAGTTAACGTCGAATCTTCCACAACGGGGTATAAATACGGTAAACAAAAACATATGGTTTTGCCAGTCTTCTCCAGCATGGTGTTTTCCAGATATCTGTACTCCTTCCTTACAAATATAAATATACTTTTTCATTCCTATCTCAGGGGTTTATTTATTTATTTACTTCATTTCTATTCCGCCCTTCTCGCCCCGCAGGATTACAATGTACACATTACATTAGGCACACAAACACACAAGACAGACAGAGGCAATTTTAACATCTGGCCACCAGGGGGAGCTGTCGCACTCCTTCATTCCTCAGTGTGCTTCCTGGAGATCTTCTTTATGGCCTCGTAAATCAGTTAAATTTAGCCTCCCCACTAAGTGGTACCTTAATTTCCTACTTGACAAATGCAACTGTCTTTCGGTTGCAAAGGTTGACAACAGGCTACACAATAGATCGAGAGCCCACCTCGACCCAGGCAGGCCTCGAACTCATGACCTTCTGGTCAGTAGCGATCTTATGCAGCTGACACCCAACCAGTTGTGTCACATTCCTAGACGCAATTCTTGGCCAAATGCGATCATTTTCCCCCCAAATCCTGATTAAATCAACCCAATAAGTTGGCATAATATTCGCTATTGATTGTTTACCCTTTTGAAGGTAGTCAATGTGGATTATACCGCGTGCATCCCAAAAAACGGTCGCCATGACTTTATTGGCTGACAAACCCACCTTGGCCTTCTTTGGCACCGATTCACCTCTAGAAACCTACTGTTTTGGCTGCTGTTTGGTCTCTGGTGTGTTGTGGTGGATCCACGTTTCGTCCACAGTTACGAAAAGGCGCAAAAACCCATCCATATTGTGGTTGAACAATGCCAAACCCTCCTGCGAAATTGACACACGATTGCGTTTCTGGTTGATTGTGAGCAAACGCGGCACCCATCTTGCGGAAAGCTTTCTCATACTCGAGAGATTATTTAAAATTGAAACCACTGAGCCACGTGAGATGCCTATGGCGTCCACAATCTCTCGCACTTTCAATCTCCGATCGGCCAACACCATATCGTGGATTTTTTCAGTTGTTTCGGGCGTCCAGAACGTTCGGTATCTTCCGTGCTTGTACGGCTACAACGAAATTCAGTAAACCACTTTTTAACCATTGAAATTGATGGTGCAGAGTCCCCATAGTATTTATCAAGCTTAACTTTGGTTTGAGTGATGGTTTTTTCCGCAAAAAATAATGCTTAATGAGCAAAAAAAATTCACTTTTTTCCATTTTCTCCTCAAATTAGTCTGCTATCAATGGCTGTCAAACACAAACTAAATGACACAGCTTGTTCAAATTTTGACAGGAGTCAACTGACAGATGCCTGTTGACAGGAGCAGTGTTGACCTTTCAGTTAAGAGGCAGGAAATTCAAAAAGTCATGGACTTATTGACCCGCTCTCGTATTTATGATACTTTTATGGCTGCTAGTTTAGGGGCTACGTAGAGACAATGCAAGCCCACTAAACCCCATTTACTAGGCCAGTGTTTCCCAACCTTTTTTGAGCTGCTTTTAACATTAAAAAAATCTGGGGCACACCACCAACCAAAATGACACAAAATGACACTCTAACACAGTAAAGAACGGCTGGGGGTTGGTGACCTGCTGGGAGAAGCTGCTGGGAGTGCCGAAGCTGGGGAGGGGGCGGAGCCAGGCTGCGCCATGCCCCGCCCCTGCCCCGGCTTTTCCTCTCCCCAGCAGCTGCTCCAGCCTTGAGGGGCAGTGCCAAGCCAGCGGTGCCAGAGCCAGCACAATGCTGGCTTGGCACTATCCCCTCAAGGCTGGAGCAGCTGTTGGGAGTGCCGAAGCCGGGGAGGGGGCAGAGCCAGGCCGCACCATGCCCTGCCCCGCCCCCCCGCTTCAGCGCTCTTACAGAGGAGATGAGCGGTGGACGGGCTTCAGTCGGCAGGGCTCCTCCTCCATGCGGCTTCAGCGAGCGAGGGGCGAGAGTCATGGTGGGAGTCATGGCGGATTGGAGGCTGGCTGGGGAAACGGCCGAAGGAGGCGGCGCCACAGTCCTTTCTTCTTTTTCTTCGCCACTGCCCGGCCCTTCCTCCTCCTCCTCCCCCAAGCAGCAGGAGTTCGGCAGGAGGGGGGGGAAGGGGGGCAGAGAGTGTTTCTCGTGGCACAGCAGGAGGTCCGTCACGGCACACTAGTGTGCCACGGCACACTGGTTGAGAAAGACTGTACTAGGCAGTAGCTGCTGCGGTTGATAGGGACCTATCTCCCTTGTTAGTTATGAAGCCGTTGATCATGAGCGGGATCTCCAGCATGAACTGGAAATGTGACTCTGCCTGTCGCATGGGAAATTGCTCACAGAAGCGGGTCGAAATGGCAGTGAGATGCTTTTTAAATGGCAAACTCTGGATTGCAGAGCTGCTCCCCAATATGTTGGAACTGTGAGATTAGGGCGGGAATAGCTGCATAGCGAGGTGCTTATACATACATACATCCCATATAAGATTCTGGCGTCAGCTTCCTTTTTGGAATATGAGAATAAAGGTTCATCAAGAAGTCATCTAATAAGAGTCTTAATATATTTGCAAAGTCCTGTTTAGGGGAGGAGAAGCAGGATATAATTTAGACCTACGAAAAAAGGGGTTGTTTAATTGTGGTCACTTCTACAGAACTTTACTCTGCTCTGCTCTCTAAACACAGATAATTACCATGGTAACTCTTGTATTTCAAGGCTCTTACATCTACGCTCACACCTTCCTCAAAGAAACACAAAGCACAGCCATGTGGGCTTAAACCTGTAAATCACTTTGGTGGGTTATTTTATTATTTACTGTTAGACTCCTGTCAGAATTTAAGAGAGGACTGGAGACTCTAAAAAAAAATCACTTTCTTTTTCTCTCTTTTTCAGAATTTTTTTTGGGGGGGATCTATAGACATACACTTTGACATTTTTCTTTTTTTCCGAGAAAAGTCAGGTGTCATTTTAGCTTTGGATACAGAATGATGGATATTCCCCCTGTGCTATCAGACGTGAGGAGACTCCTTAGGGAGGGTCAAAAATTAAGAAGCAAATGTGCCTGAAAGAGCCTGGAGCACTCCTTAGCTTCAAACGTAATGAATGGAGACAGTGAGCATTTTAGAAAATCCAGGGGAGCCACTGAAAACACTTTCTTTAAAATAAAAAAAAACAGGAGTGGAAGTGTTTTCAGTCTGTAATCTGCATGTTGCTTTTATATTAAAACTTGTGCGCCAGCTGCATCCGCACCTTGGGAAGTCTGATTTGGCCATGGTCGTCCATGCTCTAGTTACATCCAAAATAGACTACTGCAACGCGCTCTACGTGGGGCTGCCTTTGAAGACGGTTTGGAAACTTCAGTTGGTTCAACGGGCGGCAGCCAGAAGGCTAACTGAGGCGACATACAAGGAACATACCACTCCCCTGCTTGTCAGCTCCACTGGTTGCCTGTCCATCTCCGAGCCCAATTCAAAATGCTGGTACTGACCTATAAAGCTCTATATGGTTCTGGCACAGCTTACTTGTCTGAACGCATCTTCCTCTATGTCCCATCTCGCAACCTAAGATCATCTGGGGAGGCCCTGTGTGAGAACGCTTCAATTCTCCGTAAAGATCACGCTCAGGCAGGGCTCGATCCAACCAGATTTATTGCAGGTATAACACCTATAAAGCCAAAGCAGTGTCCCATCACCCAAACACACCTTATATACCCCGACCCCCTCCTTCCCTTCCCTTGCAACATCCTGGGAAGGTTGCATCATGTCCTGCTGACTCAGCAATCCCACTGTCCAAGGGATATGACCTCATCCCCCTCTGAGTCAGCATATTCCCATTCAGTGTCCAATGTCCAGAGGAGGTTACATCACTTCCGGTCTGATCCAGCACTTTCCCCAGAGGATTGCATCATCCTGGGGATTCCCCAGTGTCCAGTGTCAAAGCAGGTCAAGGCAGACTGGGGCTCTGAGCCTCTTCCAGGCTAAGAGTTCCCAGCTCTGACACCCTGCTCTCGCTCCCGCCAGCATCGCGAATGCTAGGCTTTGCTAGTTGCTTGTGGACTGCGGCCTTCATAGGCCATCTTGGCATTAAAACAGTCTTCTCCCTAGTGTGGAAGTGATATACAGTTGGCCGTCCACATTCACAGTTTCACACTTGTGGATTCAATTATTCGAAGGTTGCCATCACACCTCCAAAACCTCTGCCCCACCAGCCCAAGACTGCAAATTCACACAGCAGCCTTGGGCTTCAGAAACATCAGCGAACACCACAGCTGCTGCCAATTGCCTCCCAAGCCAACTGCTCTGTGGACTTTTAGAGGCGTGCGTCCAGGGTGGGGGATCTTCCCCACTTCTTTAGCTAGCAGCCAATACTGCTACCTTGTTTCCCAGGGGCCTTGGATGCCCTCCTTGCCTCTTTCCCTTGCAAGCTGCTCACATGTTGAGGTGTCAGGCACCGTAGGGAGGAGTGTGAGATGGAAGCTGGGGAAAGGGGGCAAGCACACGTGGAGTAGGTTCTCATTCTACTCTCTTCTGCTTGTTGTTACCACTAACTTGGACCCCAGGGGACCTCCCTGCCTGCTTTTCTGTCCGCCCTCCTTGCCTCTTGTCCTGTCAACTCTAGCAAACATTGAAGCACTATTTACAGTGAGGAGGCTGGCTGGTAGGGTTGCCACCTGTCCCGTATTATATGGGACATCCCGTATTTTTGCTCTGAATTTTGTGTCCCGTATTTTCAGCTCTGGTCCCGTATTGACAGGACAGGACAGGACAGGTGGCAGCAGGAGGCAAGGAGGCGGTGGTTGAGCTGCGGAGGTCCTGGACCTTGATGCCGGGGTAGCCCTTGCACTGGCGGCGGCACCAGGCCTGCAAGGCGCTTCGCATGCCCGACATGGACTCAATCCTCCGTGGTGCCTCTCCTGGCTCTCCTCCCCCTCTCCTCTCTACGCCGCTACTCCTGGCGAGAGGCTCCTTCTCCTCCCACCTAGGAAGGGCACTGCGGGGCTCTCCTCAGACCTATCCCACCAGCAGACACGGAGCCTCCCTCTCTGCCCATTGCCAGCCGCAGCTCCAGAAGCCCCAGCAGCGGCAAAGCAGTGCTCCACTGCGGAGGGTTAGTCATCCAGTGGGAGGCCAAAAGGAGCCACTGATTGGATGTAGCTATCATAATATTTAGAATAGATCCAGTTAATCAATGGAACATAATGTTGAAAAATTGCTGTAAAAGTAATGATGAGGCCTCTCCCAACTGGGGAGAGGGAGCAGGCCCACTTAATTTCCTTGTGGGTTATTTATTTTTATATTCATGCCTATATGCATTTGCCACGTTGTTAAATACTAAACAAAGGTGTGTGTATGCATGTTTTGTCATACCTAATGCATTGTACTGCTATTATAAAGCTAGTAGTAGTAGTAGTAGTACTGTATGTAGTACATACAGTACAATGCATTAGGTATGACAAAACATGCAGAAACATACTATGCACTCTTAAGAGGGTGTAAGTCAGTTTCTTTTATGAATTTCAATCATGATCTTATTCTGTTAATAAAACTATTGATACCTAAGGCTTGATTTAGAAGTTTTTATGAAGTGTCCCTTATTTTTGTTAAAAATCCTGTATTTTTAGGTAAATGTCCCTTATTTCTTATATCAAAAAGTGGCAACCCTACTGGCTGGTGTGATGGGTGTGTTGGGTGGGGCCTCTTCCCTCCCTGCCACCTCCTACTTCTTCCTTTGACCACCCACTTTCCCATCATTGCTGTCTTTGGTTCCTGTCCACCAGTGGACCCCTCCTCACCTCACTGCGCCTGGTGTCTCTCCATGTGTGCCCCACACATAAAGGCAGATAGTTAAAGAGACAGCAAAAATGAGCAGGGCCCCTGGGGTCCATGGTCATTATGGTAGCTAACAGAAGGTGGAGGGAAGAGCTCCCTGCTCTATCCTCCCTCCTGGACCCTCCTGGAGCCAGGCCCGGATCACCCATAAGGCCACTCTAGGCCATGGCCTACGGGCACAGCCGGGGGGGGGGGGGGGGTGGGGGTGGCGGATCCGCCCTGCCAATTTTAAAAAAAATTAAAACATTTTTTTAAAAGTTGGTCTTTGGCCTGCGCGCCATCCACACCCGCCCTGCCCCCCCCTTTGCTGCACTCCTCCTTGGCTCATTTCCCAGGTTGACGGGGGTGGGGCTTCCCTTCGTCCTCCTCCTCACGGCGCGCCCGGCTCCCTTGCGTCAAGGAAGCTGGGTGCATGGCGAGGAAGAGGGGGAAGGAAGGGAAGGCTCGCCCCTGGGGACGGGGCTTCCCTTCCTCCTCGCGACGCGCCCGGCTTCCTTGTGTCCAAGGAAGCCGGGTGCGTGGTGAGGAAGAGGGGGAAGGAAGGGAAGGCTCGCCCCCGGGGCGGGACATCCCTTCCTCCTCGTGACATGCCCGGCTCCCTTGTGTCAAGGAAGCTGGGTGCATGGCGAGGAGGGCGGGGCTTCCCTTCCTCCTCCTCGTGACATCACTCCCTCCGGGAGCGAGCCCGAGTGACGTCACTCCCCCTGGGGGCGGGGGCGGAGTGGCGTCACTCCCTCCAAAGTGTGGCCTAGGGGCACAAAAGGTCTTAATCCGGGCCTGCCTGGAGACTCCACATGCACATGCACCCGGGTTGTTGGGGAGAAGGCAGGGCAGAAGAGTGAGCAAGATTCTGGGGTCCAAGGCAACAGTGGCTTTGGTATGCTGAATATAGCTTAAAGAATATAGCCTGCCTACACTCAGTCAAGGAAGCAATTTTGGACCTATCCCAAAACAGGCTTTTGTGTCAAGCAGATTTCCATGTGGGGAGTGGGCTTCCTGTTTCATGCTTCTGAAGAAAAGGAAGACATGAAAGAAATGGTAGGACCAAAGTTCTACTAATTCGTATGAAAGAAGGTATCCTATTTGCTTTAATATGACTAGTCTTCAAGCAATATACATATGCATTTCATGCAAATAGACCTTTCTTCGTGTTTATTTTTGTGCATGCCTCTAAATGGAAAGTCAAGTGCTGATGTAGAAGATAGACTCTGTGACCTTTAACAAACCGAATCTCACTCCTATCTTGCTATTTCTGAACAACGTTCCACTTACAGAAACCAGGCCTAAAGCTGGCGCTCGTCTAAAGGTACGAGCCATCGCTATTTTGGCAGCTGCTGTAGATTTTCCTTCTGCTTCTTCCATTTGTTTTGAGCTTCTCTGGCCTCTGACACCCACCAGCCATGAGGCAGACATTCTTCGGGGGGGGGCAGTGAATGGATGTAGGAAAGATGTTGAAATGAATGCAATCAAACTGTGACACCTGTGCAGAAACTTCCCTGGGAAAAGATCGGAATTGGCAGGGATATCCCTAGAAGACGGAAAGGCAGAATGGTTCCGCAAGGCACCCGCGTTGCTTCTAAGATGTGTTCACTATCAACTCAAATGGGATGGGATGACAAACTAATCTGCCTGCCGCTCAGAAATGATTAATATCAAATGAAAATGGGTTAGGCAGCAATTAGAAGTGACAGGGCTAAGTATAAGTCACTTTCATATGCTACCCAGTCAATTAAATATGAGCCAGGACAATACTGTGACAATACTTGTGGAGAATAACGATAGCAATTATGGATCTGAATTATTCTTCTAAGAGAATAACGGGTCACCAGGAAAAATTATGGAGGAACTGAAAGCTGAACTACATTCTAATCTACTTTATTTATTTATTTATTTATTTATTTATTTATTTATTTATTTATTATATTTACTATATATTACACATCATTAATATCAACATATTAATATATCATGAAATATTCATATATTATTAGTATTAATATCATAATTATAATATTATAGTATATATAGACATTATAATATATTGAAATTATAATATAATATAACATTATATTATATAATAATAATAATAAAATTATTATAAAATAATAATAAAAACCACTAAAATTAAATTAAATTAAATTCAAGAAGACAAGGTGCGAAACAAGATGAAGGCTGACATCCTCAAAAGAGGAAGGATCCCACGATGGAATGGCCCAATGGCCCCAGCCCAGAGGATGGCAAAGCGGACCCGGTCGCCACCGCAACAGAGGAGAGCAGAGCAGCAGGCGATCGGAGGCTGCAGGCCTCCACCCACTCTCACCCCCAGCCGTTCCCCAACTGATCGCCCTGCTATGGAGTGCCTGCCATCACCGGGCCTGCAGGGGGAGCAGTCGGTGATCTGAGACTTGATCACCCTGGCGATCAAGTCTTCCAGGTCGCCAGGGTGATTGGCCCCCGCAGTTCGCCGAGTGCTCTCGCTGCAGGCTTGGATCGCCTCTAAGGGTTGCAGGCACTCCAAAGCCGCCGCTCCTCCGGCCTGTCTACCGACACAGGCCCCACAGAGCCCGCGATCGGATGGCGGCAGCGGCACCCCTTCCTCTTGGCCCCGCCCCCGATGCCCTTCTCCCCGGGCCGGACAGAATCGGCTGCCAGTTTGGATCCGGTCCGCGGGCCATAGGTTGCCCACCCCTGTTCTAGCATTAAAATATCATGAGCCAAGCATGTAGTTGGGGGGAGGGCTGGAGGAGCTCACCTCCCCCCCCCCCAAATTCTCAGGGTAGTCCGCGAGAAGGCCTTACTGGTACATTATTTAATAGGCCTGTTTTATCATGAAAAATACGGCTTCAAAACTAGCTTTGGATTTAGGGGGCGCTGGTGCCTCGTATCTCACAGACTTCCAAAGTTTTTAGCAGTTTTTTCGAAATTGATTTGGATGTACTTCCAAAATTTGGTATGGCTTCGTTAATGGCGCCCGCGATTGCGCGATGTGCGGAAACCTGCAGAAGGGACAGTCAAAAATGGGGGGGATTCCCTTTCCCTCCGTTTTTGACCGCTGCTACAGACAAAAATAGCCACACTGGTACAAAATACTGAACACATTTAACATATTAGTAAACATTTAAAACATTTTAGACTCAATGGGACAAAAATAGAGAAGGGCGGAAATGACATACGAGCCCTATCTGAATATGGCGACAGAGACTTCGAAATGGTGAATCCACTTCCTGTTTCCTTAACCCTCTTTGTAATCGCTTCAAAAGTCAAAAACATCCGAATTACATCTGAATTTCGGATAAGAACATAAGAACATAAGAAGAGCCATGCTGAATCGGGCCTCAGCCCATCTAGTCCAGCATTCTGTGTCACACAGTGGCCCACTAGTTGTACACGGGGATCTCTAGCAGAAAGGAGGGCAGAACCCTCACCTGCTCCCGAACCCCCACAACCAGTACCCGGGGAAAATCCTGCCTGCCTCCATCAACACAGAGGTGGCACTTGGATGTCCATTTCAGTAGCTACTGATTCCCTTGGTATCCATGAATCTGTCTAATCCTGCCTTGAAGCTGTCCAGGCTGACCGCTGTCACAACCTCCTCTGGAAGTGAGTTCCATAACCCAATGACCCTCTGGGTGAAGAAATATTTCCCTTTATTAGTCCTAACTTTCCTACCTTGGAGCTTCAGGGAGTGCCCTCTAGTCCTAGTGTTGTGTGACAGAGAAAATATTTTTTCTTTATTCACCTTTTCTATCCCATGCATGATTTTATACACTTTGATCAAGTCACCTCTTAAACGCCGTCTTTCAAGGCTGAAAAGACCAAGGCGTTGCAACCTGATTTCATAAGGAGCTGCTCCATCCCTTGGATCATTTTTGTCGCCCTTCTTTGTACCTTTCCAGTTCCGTTATATCCTTCTTGAGGTGCGGAGACCAGAATTGTACACAGTACTCCAAATGTGGCCTTACCATAGATTTGTAGAGAGGCAATACAACATTTGCCGACCTATTTTCGATTCCCTTCCTGATCATGCCAAGCATAGAATTTGCTTTTTCACTGCTGCAGCGCACTGGGTTGACATCTTCATTGAGCTGTCCACCAAAACCCCAAGATCCCTTTCCTGGTTTGTCTCGGAAAGCTTTGACCCCATCAATTGGTAGGTGTAGTTGGGGTTCTTTGCCCCGATGTGCATGACTTTACACTTGTTTAGGTTAAAATGCATTTGCCACTTTGTTGCCCATTAACTCAATTTCAAGAGATCTTTCTGGAGCTCTTTACAATCATTTTCATTTTTAACTACCCTGAACAATTTAGTGTCGTCTGCAAACTTTGCTACCTCAGAATTCACTCCTACATCCAGGTCATTAATGAATAAATTAAAAGTAACGGACCCAAAACTGAACCTTGGAGTACGCCACTTCTCACCTCTTTCCACCCAGAGAAATGTCCGTTTATTACCACCCTTTGTTTCCTACAGTTTAGCCAGGTTCCAATCCAGGACAAGACCTGTCCCCTGATTCCATGGCTGAAGAGCTTATTTAGGAGCCTTTGGTGAGGGACTTTGTCAAAAGCCTTTTGAAAGTCAAGGTAAACAATATCGACTGGGTCCCCTTTATCTATGTGTTTATTTACACCTCAAAGAATTATATCAAGTTAGTAAGACATGATTTGCCTTTGCAGAAACCATGTTGATTTTCTTTCAGCAATGCCTGTTCTTCTATGTGCTTAGTAATTTTTTCTTTAATAATGGTTTCCATCACTTTGCCTGGAACTGAGGTTAGATGTATCCGAAGTTCGAGAACAGGCCTATTATTTAAAATGTTATGTGTATTCATATCATGATCTGATCACCATGCTCAATATATCTGGCAATTAAAAAGGAACAACTTCTCTTCTCTCACGACGCTTATGCCATCACATGGGGAAAGGCCCATTGTGGAGAGCCCCTGTGCTGGCTTCATTGGAGCCATCAAAACACAGGGAATCCTCCTGTGTTGCTGGGAAAACATCTGGTGGCACTTTTACCCCAGTTGGGTCCAGAGCCACAGGCAATGTTATCTGATGGCTCCCGTGGGGCTCTGTCCCCGAATGTGGCTCTAAGCGTCCTAGGATGCTCATGTGATGAGGTCCTCTGTGTACATTAAAGCACCAGAAAGCAAAGCTATCTCAGCCACCCATGTGGACAATTTTGGATTCTGAAGTATTTTAAATTTGGGGGATTCTGAATAAGGGGTGCTCAGCCTTTGCGGAGTTGCTAAATGTAATTACAGAAGCCTCCAAAACCTGGCTTCCATGTGTGCAAGCCTGTTCGCTTTGAAGATACCGTCCGTGCGATGCCTGCCCCTCTCAGCAATCTAAGGAAATGGGAGAAGGAAGTTAAACCCAGGCATAGGAATCTACATGTAGATGCAGTAAGATAAGAGGGGGGAATCTATCTGCTAATCTCCCATCCCCTCTGTACTAGTTCTGGATACTTGCCACAGTGTTGGTGCTTTAATTTCCAATAAGGTGGACATGTTTTCTACTTTAAAGAAGACTGTTTGAAATACTGCCAAAGAACCCTTTTTTATATGATGGCATTGCTTGTTTGGATTTCAAGACTAGTTAAAGCTAAAAGACCCATAAAGAGAAAGGGCCATGAAATTTCCAATCAGGTAGTAGCCACTGCAGAGCAGATACATAGACGACCTATTGTTAGTCTTCTCTACATTGCTGAGGGCCCTTCCATATAGTGCCAAAATTCCTTAGGCCATTGTTTCCCAACCAGTGTGCCGTGGCACACTAGTGTGCCGTGAGCGATCATCAGGTGTGCCATGGGAAATTGGAACCTCCAATACCCTTTCTTCCCCCTCCTGCCAAACACTTTTTCTTCTCTACTCGGGCTCCCTTCTTCCCAGCCTCGCTCTGCTCACTTTGCCTCGCTTTGCTCTGGGGTGAGTCTGCGCAGTAGCACCCACACGGATCACATCTTCCCCCCACCCCCCTCCGCTGCTGAACACACTCACGCTGCCCCCTCGAATCAAAATGGTGACAGAAGCAGCAGTGTAGAAGCAAAAGTAAGTGTTGGGCAGGAGGGGGAAGAAAGAGTGTGAAGGGGAAGGGGGAGGAAGAAGTCTCTGTCGAAAGCTGGCATGGGCAAACTTGGACCTTCCAGGTGTTTTGGACTCCAACACCCACCATTCCTAGCAGCCTCAGGCTCTTTTCCTTTTCACTCTCAGCCATTTAAGCAGGAAAGGGCCTCAGGCTGTTAGGAATGGTGAGAGTTGAAGTCCAAAGCAGAGGGCCAACGTTTTCCCATGCCTGTTTTAGGGACCTTAAAGTGGTGAGCCTCCTTCCAACATTGTGATTCTGGATAGAAAACAAACAACAACATAACATAACATTGTTTGAGTTCACAGTGCTCTCTGGGTGTAGGTGAACTACAACTTCCAAACTCAAGGTCAATTCCTAAGCAAACCCTTTCAGTACTTTCTGTTGGTAATGAGAGTTCAATATGCCAAGTTTGGTTCAATTCCATTGTTGCAAGAGTTCAGGATGCTCTTTGATTGTGTGTTAACTATAAATCCCAGAAACTGTAACTCCCAAATGTCAAGGTATATTTTCCCCAAACTCCATCTGTGTTCACATTTGGGTGTGTTGAGTATTCATGCCAAGTTTGGTCCTGATCCAACATTGTTTGAGTCCACAGTGCTTTCTGGATATAGTTGAAGTACAACTCCAAAAACCAAGGTCAATGCCCACCAAACTCTTATAGTATTTTCTCTTGGTTATGGAAGTTCTGTGTGGGAAGTCTGTGTCTTTCTGCCATTCCTGCCAGGATATCTATGTTGTGTTCATCGAAACAGGCCCAGGTTTCATACTGAGTGTATAAATATATTTAAAAACATATGAACTATATGTATTACTGTGTTAGAGTGTCATTTTGTGTTATTTTGGTTGGTGGTGTGCCCCAGGATTTTGCAAATGTAAAAAATGTGCCGCGGCTCAAAAAAGGTTGGGAAACACTGGCATATAGTACAGTGTGATGTCTTTTACAAGCTGCATTAAACAACATATTAAAAGAGGGGGAAAACCCTTCAAACGATTTTGTTGCTGTGTACCAGGTACTGTCTCATAACGTACTGTAAAACAACGTCATTGCAGCCTGAGAGATATGTAGCACATAAATTGTTGGGATATAAGATGTAAGGTTAATACTTCTAAAAGCAGCTGATAAGACTTCAAAACACAGGATAGATTTTCAGGGCCGATAGAAAAAAATATTCCAGTAATTTAGTAAATCTGGAATAAGAGGTAAGTTGTTTAAAGTAAGATTTCATGGCCTCTGTTATCACGACTGTTTTCTGAGAGACAGCTTATGAAATGTGGTTTTATGAGGCATTCCTGAAACACCTCCAGATTTCAAATATGCAATATAAACCACCTTATGAAAACTTCAGAACGAGTCTGTGATTTATAAATAGCTCCACACCTACTTTAGATGTAGGAGCATTTCTGAGATCAAGAGTGGCCACTTAAAGAAACAAATACACAGGTTAACACAGAAGGACTTGTTAGAGGCCCCTCATCAAAGGTCAAGCGGCCACCCACAGGGTTAAAGCCTCCTCTTTGGGTAAGAGAGCTCGGAAAACCCAATGAACTTTAACATGAATGCCTTTTCTCTTTAGCTTGTGGCACCTAAAAAAGCCAACATGATTCTAGGTGCATCAATAGGAATATAGTATCCAATTTGAGGGAAGTAATAGTACTATTTTGCTTTGGTTAGACCTCACCTGGAATACTGGGTCTAGTTCTGGGTACAGAAACTCAAGAAGGATATTAACAAACTGGAATATGCCCAGAAAAGGCTGATCAAAGGTTTGGAAACCATACCCCATGAGGAGTGGCTTAGGTCTCTCGGCATTACTTCGTGAACGAAGATTCTTAGGAAGGACTCATCCCACGCTTTTTACAAGCGCGTTGATGACTAAAAAGGCCAATCTGAGATAGGCAAGTTCGGTTGCAGAAAGCACAGCAGAAAGTCTCCTCGGGTGATGTTGTTTCCAAGTTGCGGTTCTTTCTGCGTTGTCGTTTCTCTTTGAGACCCATTCAACATGTCTTCTCAAAAGAGGCCGCAGCATTGTGGATAGTGCGTCTCCATGCTTCCCGATGTGAGGCCAGGGTGGACCATTGTTGATGATCAATCTGGCCGAGCCTGAGATGTTGTTTCAGGGAGTCCTTATATTTCTTTTTGGGGGCGCCTCTCTTGCACTGACCTGTGGCGAGTTCACCGTAGAGTAGTATCTTTGGGAGGCAGTGGTCCTCCATCCTAGAGACATGCCCTGCCCATCGCAGCTGTGTTCTCAATAGCATGGCCTCAATGCTGGTGATCCCTGCTTGCTCAAGGACAGCAACATTAGTCACATAGTCGGTCCAGTGTATATTTAGGATTGTGCGAAGACAGCGCTGATGAAAGTGTTCGAGGAGTAGCTGGGTATGTATACTGGAAAAGGAAGGTTAAGGGTCCATCCAGACAACACCTAAAGTGCGTGCCCTACCACTTTTTTTTCCATGGAGCATCCAAATAATGCCCCACATAAACGCGACTGCATTCGGCACAAAGAAGGAAAGACATGGGTCTTCTTGAAAAACCCACATCTTTCCCGCTTTGGGCAGAGTCTGGACTGCCCCCTCACAGGCATGTAGCTGGGGGGGGGGGCTTAGGGAGCTTCAGCCCCCCCCAATTCTCAGGGTGTTCTGCGAGAAGACCTTACTGGTACATTATTTAAACTGTTATGTTTATTCATATCATGATCTGATCACTATGCTCATTATATCCCACATTCATGGGGTTATTGGGATAACAGTACAAAAGGTTTGGTAGGGTAGTCCCTCTCTTACTCAGACTCAGCCCCTCCTGAATCAACCTCAGCCCTCCCCGAATCAAAATCCTGGCTACGGCCCTGCCCCCTGGGATTTCTGAGGGGGCTGTCTGCACAGCCCTCTTATGTTTTCTGGCCTTCATGAGGCCAAAATATCTGAGAGGGCTCTAATGCCCATCCCAAACCCCCAGAAAAGCGTTTTAAAAATAAAATAACTTACCTGGCCACTATTAAAGTGCTGAGAAAACAACAAGAAGAGTACAATGAGCATATACAAATATATCAATATAGTGAACACATGCAATCAAGAGTCCTTACTATAATATAGCCTGTATTCATATGTATAAACATATACATGAAAGTAGAGAAAATATAGTGCAAGCACAAATCCCCTATGGCAACTCACAACAGTCTATACCAGTGGTTCACAAAGTGGGCGGTACCTCCCCCTGGTGGGCGGTGGGGCAATCCAAGGGGGCGCTGGGAGTCTCAGTAGAATTTGGGGGGCGTTGAACCCCTGTAAGGGGGTGGTGGCATGAGCCAGGCTTGCCATTTGCAGGGTCGCGCGCTTGTGAGGGCGTCCCCGTTGGAAGAAAGAGTTGATACACAGGACTGCGCCATGGGCAGGGTTGACGAGAAGAAGGAGGCGCGTGCTGCGGTTTCCATGGCAATGCCTGCCCAGGGATTCCAACTCGCAGGGACACAGTTGCTCATACTCCCCCAAACATATTGTTTTTGTGATTATTTATGGAATTCAATGTTTGTAATTAACACCTTTCTTTACTATATTTTACGAAAAAGGTAGAAACATTAATACTCATATCTTTCTGTTTAATTGCTATTAACATTTTTAAAACATTAATTTCTAGGGGGGCAGTGAGTAATTTTTTTTCTGGAAAGGGGACGTTAGGCCAAAAAACTTTGGGAACTACTGGTCTATACAGACATGAAAACAGTAGAACACAATAAATATAATAAATATGGTGTCAGAATAATCTATAATATATAAATATGCAATATTATGTAAATCACATCAGGTGAAGCATGAAAAAAATTGCAGAAATATATAAATCATTCAAGGTAAGTATACATGCACAATCACTATGTATAATATCGACATAAACATTACAGCTACATATAAATTCTGTACAGTAAGTATCCACAATAACTATATACTGTAATATAGACAAAAAATGGAAACCCTGCTTCATGCGAAGTAGAAGCGTTGAATTGATCGGAAGGGGGGAGCTGCACGGCCAAACCCAAGTGGGTAAAAGCCGTGATGTTATCAGAGTATGCAGTTTGTCTGCAGCCAACCTGTGCCTGATCGGTGTCCTGTTCCAGAACGGGTGGTAAAACTTGAATATTATGGTGCAAAATGTAGCTATAGATGAAAACCGGGATGCTGTAGTAAGCTAAGCACACAATCTGGGAGTGAATCTCAAGTGATCGCAGGAAGCAGGGTTTCCATTTTTTGGTCTATATTATATATAGTTATTGTGGATACTTACCGTGCAGGATTTATATGGTGTCATCTAGAAATCCCTGGAGCTGCATGGCGACCACCCTATCTAGCACCTTGCCCCAAAAAAGGGAGGTTGGAAACTGGTCTGTAATTATTGAACACAGAAGGGTCAAGGGAAGTCTTTTTCAATAATGGTTTTACCACCGCCTGCTTAAGGCAGGACGGGAATTTTCCTTGGCCCAACGATGCATTTATGATGGAAGCAAACCAATCCAACAACCCATTCCTGGCCTGTTTAACTAGCCAAGATGGGCCAGGGTCCAGGGCACAAGAGGCGGCCCTCACAGCCCCAAGGACCCCCTCCACATCATCAGGCAAAACAAGACGAAAAGAATCCCATAAGATCGAACAGACAGGGGCCTCTGTTACCTCATTTGGCATTGCGCTTAAACTGGTGTCTAGCTCGAGACGTATCTGAGCAACTTTGCCTGCAAAATGGTGCGTGAAATCGCTGCACCGAGTTGCCAAGTCCTCAGGAATCTCCTCCACCACGGGTGGGTGGAGGAGCTCCCCAACAACCCAACTCTGATGGCTGCAGCCGCTATGCAGGCAGTCGAGAAAGCTTTCTCGGCTGCCCACAGAGCCACGGAGTAAGCTTTAATAGCAGCTTTAGCTCATGCTCGGTCGGAAACGTCACGAGATTTCCTCCAGATGCACTCCAGACTCCTCCTTGTGTGTTTCATTACTGCCAACTCCTCTGAGAACCAAGGAGTTGGTGCAACTCTACGCAACAAGAGGGGACGTTCGGGGACTATCATGTTAATCGCCCCGGACATCTCGCTGTTGTAGAAATCAACCAGAGTGTCAACAGGATCGTCAGTCTCCAGGACAGGAAGATCCCCAAGAGACCTCAGGAATCCATCTGGATCCATAAGTCTCCTGGGGTGAACCACCTTAATGGGTCCACCACCCTTGCGGAGGTTCGAGGTCATGGTGAGTCTTAAACTGATCAGATGGTGGTCAGACCATGACAATGGAAGAATATTTTGCTCTTCTACTTTGACCACACCACTGTCCGCAATAAAAACTTGGTCAAGAGTGTGAACTGCCTGATGGGTGGAACCAGATATTACTTGAGACAGCCCCATGGTAGTCATGGCAACCATTAAGTCCTGAGCAGCACTTGTTAGAGTGGTCTCTGCATGAATATTGAAGTCTCCCAGAACTATGAGTTGCTGGGAGACTATGGCCGAATTTGAGACCACCTCTGCTAGATCTGGCAGGGACGGTACACCAGCAGAATCCCCAAGCTGTCTCAGGTTCCTACCCTCAGGTGAACATACCCAAACCCATAAGATTGCAGAACGGCGCATCTGACCAGAGCGATGGACTGCCTAAAGATCACCGCAACCCCTCCTCCCCGACCCCCAGACCTAGCCTGCTGATGCACCCCGAAACCTGGTGGGCACAGCTGGGTGAGCTTTACTCCACCCAGCTTGTCCAACCAAGTCTCGGTGATGCAAGCCAGATCCGCCCCCTCATCCAAGACCAACTCCTGGATGACAGCTGTTTTGCCATTGACGGTTCTGGCGTTAACAAGCAGGATCTTAAGTCCAGGGGGTCTATTGTGGAGAATACCACATCTATCCTTCTCCAGGGTTGCAAGAACTCTACCATAACAAAGAGAAGAACCTATAGAGCAGGGGTGCTCATTAGGTGGCTCACGATCGACTGGTCGATCCTGGGACCTTAGGAGGTCGATCTCAGCTGGATGGGGCTCTTCAGAGGGGGCGGAGCCATGCCACGCCAAGCCTCACCTCCTCCCCGGCTACAGCGCTTCCACAGCTTCTTCAGCCTTGAGGAGGGTATGCCAAGCCAATAGTGGCTATCTATGCCACCACTGGCTTGGCATTACCCTCCTCTCTAGCTGCAGAGCTGTGGCGCTAAAGCCAGAGGGGGGAGGGCGGAGCCAGGCTGCGCTAAGCCCCGCCCCCTCCCTCTCTGGCTTCAGCACTTCCACAGCTTCTGCAGACTAGAGGAGGGTATGCCAAGCCAGTAGTGGCTACATATGCCACCACTGGCTTGGCATTGCCCTCCTCTAGCCTGCAGAAGCTGTAGAAGCGCTGAAGCCAGAAGGGGCGGGGGTGGAGCCAGGCCGTGCTAAGCCCCTCCCCCTCTGGCTTCAGCGCTTCCACAGCTTCTGCAGACTAGAGGAGGGTATACCAAGCCAATAGTGGCTATTTATGCCACCACTGGCTTGTGTCGCCCCCTTGGGCCTTGGGACCTGAGCTCCTTGGATAAACCACACAGCAGCTGAGGTACAACAAGCTTTATTGATTAATAAGTTGAGTAAATGGTTTGGAGGTAATCCTTATGGTGCCTCCAAATAGCAGCCAAAGTCAAGGAGTAGCAGGGTAGTGGGATCCGTAGCAACAGGATCACAAGTGGAGGAAAAATGGGAACACAAGCCAGATGCAAGGAAAGTCTTTCAAAGGAATCCCAGCCGGAGCAATAAGGCTGGGTTGGTTTAAAGGCAAAGAGTTCTTTAGGCAACAAAATCTTTCAGGATCAATCACAGGGTCTCGACGATGAGCGGGAACAAGGCACAACGCTGGATCAAGTCAGCCCGGTGTAGGCTGGCTGGCACAAGCTTGGCTGGGAGGCCCAACGAGGCCTCTTCCCTTAGCGTCTCCTTATTGCGGCGTTGGTTCGAGATACTGGCAATGGAGCATCTCTTGGCAATTATAGTATTCCCTGGCTTTGATGTAGTTGCGTCGAGTGTCACAGCACTGTGATTAATGGCTGGCTATATGTTATGTTACCTCAGTCTTTCTGGTATGCACAGCTCGTTAGTGGCTACCATCTGGACAGAAGGGAGGCGATCTCTCGGCTCCTTCGGAGCGCCTCGCTATCAGGGAGGCTAGATGGACTAACCTTGAGCTGCCTATGTTATGCATTCATCCCTTGCTTCTCACGGGAAGGAATGGGAGGCCCAGGGCAAGGTTTGAGAGTAAAGCAAGCTGGCCTGGACAGCACCTTATTGCCACCTTGGCTAAAGTCTTGCTCAAGCAAAAGTGATGCCTGAGGCCCTTGAGGTGTGACAGCTTGGCATGATCCTCCTCTAGCCTGCAGAAGCTGTGGAAGCACTGAAGCCAGAAGGGGAGGGGGCGGAGCCAGGCCCCGCCAAGCCCTGCCCCCTTCCCCCTGCTTCCCCCTGCTTCTGACAAAGTCCCTCACCAAAGGCTCCTAAATAAGCTCTTCAGCCACGGAATCAGAGGACAGGTCTTGTCCTGGATTGGAACCTGGCTAAACTGTAGGAAACAAAGGGTGGTAATAAACGGACATTTCTCTGGGTGGAAAGAGGTGAGAAGTGGCGTACCCCAAGGTTCAGTTTTGGGTCAGTTACTTTTTAATTTATTCATTAATGATCTGGATGTAGGAGTGAATTCTGAGGTAGCAAAGTTTGCAGACGACACTAAACTGTTCAGGGTAGTTCAAAATGAAACTGACTGTAAAGAGCTCCAGAAAGATCTCTCGAAATTGAGTGAATGGGCAACGAAGTGGCAAATGCATTTTAACCTAAACAAGTGTAAAGTCATGCACATCGGGGCAAAGAACCCCAACTACACCTACAAATTGATGGGGTCAAAGCTTTCGAGACAAACCAGGAAAGGGATCTTGGGGTTTTGGGGACAGCTCAATGAAGATGTCAACCCAGTGCGCTGCAGCAGTGAAAAAGCAAATTCTATGCTTGGCATGATCAGGAAGGGAATCGAAAATAGGTCGGCAAATGTTGTATTGCCTCTCTACAAATCTATGGTGAGGCCACATCTGGAGTACTGTGTACAATTCTGGTCTCCGCACCTCAAGAAGGATATAACGGAACTGGAAAAGGTACAAAGAAGGGCAACAAAATGATCCAAGGGATGGAGCAGCTCCCTTATGAAATCAGGTTGCAACGCCTGGTCTTTTCAGTCTTGAAAGACGGCGTTTAAGAGGTGACTTGATTGAAGTGTATAAAATCATGCATGGGATAGAAAAGGTGAATAAAGAAAAACTATTTTCTTTGTCACAAAACACTAGGACTAGAGGGCACTCCCTGAAGCTCCAAGGTAGGAAAATTAGGACTAATAAAGGAAAATATTTCTTCACCCAGAGGGTCATTGGGTTATGGAACTCACTTCCAGAAGAGGTTGTGACAGCGGTCAGCCTGGACAGCTTCAAGGCAGGATTAGACAGATTCATGGATACCAAGTGCATCGGTAGTTACTGAAAAGGACATTCAAGTGCCACCTCGGAGTTGGTTGAGGTAGGCAGGATTTCCCTGGGTACTGGTTGTGGGGGATCGGGAGCAGGTCAGGGTTTTGCCCTCTCTTCTGCTCGAGATCCCCGTGTACAACTGGTGGGCCACTGTGTGATGCAGAATGCTGGACTAGATGGGCTGAGGTCCGATTCAACATGGCTCTTCTTATGTTCTTATGTTCTTATGTTCTCTCTCAGTAAATCTTTCTGACTTGGTTTTATCATAAGTAGCTCGCATGCTGAAAAAGTGTGGGCACCCCTGCTGTAGAAGATATGAAGGGGACGGTATGGGGGCATCTGCCAAGAGTGTGCCCCTCCCATCTATGAATAAGAGAGTTTAGATATAACCCATGAAATATGAAAACACTGAGCTGAATGTTGAGCATGTTCTCTGCTAAATTCCAAGCTCCTTTGATGATTCAGCTTCTGTGTTTGTACATTTCCACTTGCGGCATAGATACATTAATTGCTTTATTATTTGGGGTGACATTTTCTCACCTTGCCACTCAAGATCAAGTGTTAATGAGGAGGAATCATTCTCTCCAGCAGGCTGAAGTTTTCCTACTGTAAATGATTCATCTCATCAAGGTGACTCCAATGAAATTCTGTTAGCCAATGCTGCTTCGTTAGGCTGTGTGTCATTAGTGGCTTCCCCTTGTTATCCATAGCAATAATGCGTGGTGTTAATCTTTCCTTTTCAGATCAAGATGACATTTTGATAATACTTGAAGGGAAAAAAATGCCAATGTGAATAAATTTATGTAATGCATGTGCAATACAGGAACACCGTACCGATTCTCGCACACTTCCTTGCAGTTTGTGAGAAAGGGTTGTGAGTTTAGACTTACAAATAA
This sequence comes from Anolis apletophallus, assembly GCA_030556195.1. Classification (NCBI taxonomy): domain Eukaryota; kingdom Metazoa; phylum Chordata; class Lepidosauria; order Squamata; family Anolidae; genus Anolis; species Anolis apletophallus. The sequence goes on from JARBWK010000004.1 coordinate 188,656,835, forward strand.
AAGCCACTCAAATACTTCACATTTGGTCATGCCAGTGTTTTATTGTCTGGAAGGGGGTCCCTATGCCCATATATATTAAAGTGTGCACCTGCCTTCAATAAGCCCACATTAGGGTATGCAAGTGTATTGCATGCCAAATTTGCCTTGTAAAGTATGTGTAAAAAAGCTCAGACATGTTGCTGGTAAAAGGAAGCTTAAAAAAAAGGCAAGTCATAACTGAAGAAATTTAGCTGTGATGAAAGTGTCTGAAAAGGGCAGCGAGACAATAAAAAAATTCTTGGCTAATGTTTGAAGTTTTTTTAAAAAAACAAAATCTGGTTTTTTAAGAAAGCACTGTTTGAGTCCTATTGATTTCAATAGAGAAAAGAATCCATGCAGCCAGTGCTCACAGTGAAATAAATAAGATGGAAAAGAGTTTAACTTCAGCTCAATTTATAACGGGCATAGTACTAAATCAGTGGCTCCCAACATTTTTTTTTGGCCAGGGACCACTATGACCAGGTCATCAGGGACTACTTGACCAGGGATCACTCTCCAACATTAGTTCCAAAAGGATTACAAACCAGTTTTTGGTCAACTTTAGATTCAGTTTGGGGTGCTGATTCAGAAAATTGCATTGGATAGAGCAGTCTTTCTCAACCAGTATGCCGTGGCACACTAGTGTGCCGTGACGGACCTCCTGCTGTGCCGCGAGAAAAGCTCTCTGCCCCCCTTCCTCCCCCCTCCTGCCGAACTCTTGCTGCTTGGGGGAGGAGGAAGGGCCGGGCAGTGGCAAAGAAAAAGAAGAAGGGACCGGAGCGCCACCTCCTTCGGCCGTTTCCCCAGCCAGCTTCCAATCCGTGATGACTCCCACCATGACTCTTGCCCCTCGCTCGCTGAAGCCATGTGGAGAAGCCCCGCCCACTGAAGCCCGTCCACCGCTCATGCTCCTCCTCTGTAGGAGAGCTGAAGCTGGGGGGGAGCGGGGCATGGCGCAGCCTGGCTCTGCCCCCTCCCCCGGCTTCGGCACTCACAGCAGCTGCTCCAGCCTTGAGGGGACAGTGCCAAGCCACCATTGTGCTGGCTCTGGCACCGATGGCTTGGCACTGCCCCCTCAAGGCTGGAGCAGCTGCTGGGAGAGGTGAAGCCAGGGTAGGGGACGGGGCATGGCACAGCCTGGCTCCACCCCCCCCGGCTTCGGCACTCCAGCAGCTGTTCCCAGCAGGCCACCAACCCCCAGCCGTTCTTTACTGTGTTAGAGTGTCATTTTGTGTCATTTTGGTTGGTGGTGTGCCCCATTTTTAATGTTAAAAGTGTGCCGCGGCTCAAAAAAGGTTGGGAAACACTGGGATAGAGCAGGGCTGCTCAAGTAGTCGATCGCGATCGACCAGTCAATCTTCGGGCCTCACCCAGTCGATCTTCGGGCCTCACCAGGTTGATTGCAGGATGGGGCGCTTCTGCACCTGCGCGTGGAGCGCCAGCCGTGCAGTGCGCTATCCACGCCTGCCCCCCTCCTTTGCTCTGCTGCATTCCTCCTCTCTCCTCAGGCCACGCTGAGTCATCCCAGAGCAAGGGGGGGGGGCGTGGATGGCGCACTGCGTGGCTGGCGTTCCGCACACAGGCGCAGAAGCACCCCATCCTGCCTCTGGGACGATTCAGCATGGCTTGAGAAGGAGGGAGGGAGGAGGAATGCAGCAGAGCAAAGGAGGGGGCGGGCGCCTGGCCCGCGCATGCGCATTTGGAGTGTGCGGCGGTGTGCAAAGACGAGCCACGAGGGAGGACAAACAGAAGGAGGCTTTGGCAGCCATTGGCCTTTTTAGTCATCAATGCACTTGTAAAAAGCGTGGGATGAGTCCTTCCTAAGAATCTTCATTCGCGAAGCAATTCTGAGAGACAGGCATGTAGCCGGGGCTAAGGGGGCTTCATTCCCCAAAATGAGGGTGAAAAGACTGGTACATTATTTAAACTGTTATGTTTATTCATATCATGATCTGATCACCATGCTCATTATATCCCACATTAATGGGGTTATTGGGATAACAATACAAAAGGTTTGCGATAGACCCTCTTCCACCCAGTCTCAGCCCCCCGCTCAGCCCCCCCCTGAATCAAAATCCTGGCTACGGCCCTGCTGAGAGATGATGATTATTATTATTGGAGCAACAGCCAATCCTCTTTTATTTCTTAGCTTAAATAAGGGGAATTATTTGGCCTTTTCTTACTGTTTGCCTTATTGTCAATGCTGGGGAAAAGATTTCTGGTAAAAAGAGGTGCAGATTAGAGTAGTTGCAAAACTCCCATTTGATATTGCTGAAGCTGAAGTTATGATGAACTGCAAAAAAACCCAAAAAACCCCAAAACGGAGCAGGTCCAATTACTCATCTAACCCCTAGAAAAGCAAATGAGGGCACATGCTGAAATCATTCCAAATTGCTAGTTTAACTTACTATCTGGCACCATGTGGGTCCTGTGGGCAAGCCAACATTTTTCTTGCAGGTATCTGAGCCCATTTGTATTGATGGCTCCAACTAATTTTAGCTTGAGAAAACAAACAACTGTGGTTTCATATGAAAATTACCCTTGTACTAGGTCTTGGGTGACTTCTCAGAATCATTTAAGTCCGCTGACCATTTCTCCCAGCCCCCTTCCCTGCTCACCTTGCAAAATGCAAAAAAGAAAGGTAGAGAATGCTATTATGCCTAAAGAAAGGGCGGGGGAGGAAGGGTAGGTTTCACATACGTGACATTGTAAGACTAAGAAAATGAATATAAATTAAATTATAGTATCATCCTATGTGAATCTACTCTGGAAAAAAATCCCACTGAATTCAACAGAAATTACTCCAAGGAAAGTGCCTTAGTTCCTTCCCTAACAGTCTAAGCTTTATGAGAGCTATAAACTCTTATTATAGCAATGATATTGCATGCATGTGTTTACGCCGCAGAACAATAATACATTGTAATATCCAAGGTGGGTTTTCAAGTTCTCTTTGTGTAGTCAACATGTCTAGAATCTACAAAAAAAAGGGGGGGGGTATTGTTTGGGATGGAGTTGCAAAGAGAAAGGTGAATGAGAATGGAGATTGTCTTTGTCTTTGACAGTAGACAGACTGACCTAGCCTCAGGCAGTAGATGCTGGTTGTGAGAAATCATAGGGTGTTGAAGGACCAAGGTGTGTATACCAGTCAGAATGCCTTTCACTGCTAAACTGCTGTCTTCAGAAAGTGTGTATGTGAGTATTCCCTTTCTAATTTACAGGTTTGTTTGTTTTTTAAAAAAAACATGGAATGGGTATATGTATTCAGCTGGAACTTTTGGGAAGGAAAAACTGGTCCAAAGCAATAGTATTCAGAAGAACCAGACACTGTAGTGTTGTAACATGTGCTTCTGGTCAGTGATATTCAACCTTTTTTGAGCCGCGGCACATTTTTTACATTTACAAAATCCTGGGGCACACCACCAACCAAAATGACACAAAATGACACTATAACACAGTAATACATGTAGTTAATATGTTTTTAAATGTATTTATACACTCAGTGTGAAACCTGGACCTGTTTCGATGAACACAACATAGATATCCTGGCAGGAATGGCAGAAAGACACAAACTTCCCACACAGAACTCCCATAACCAAGAGAAAATACTATAAGAGTTTGGTGGGCATTGACCTTGGGTTTTGGAGTTGTAGTTCACCTATATCCAGAGAGCACTGTGGACTGAAACAATGTTGAATCAGGACCAAACTTGGCATCAATACTCAATTTGCCCAAATGTGAACACAGATGGAGTTTGGAGAAAATAGACCTTGACATTTGGGAGTTACAGTTTCTGGGATTTATAGTTAACACACAATCAAAGGGCATCCTGAACTCTTGCAACAATGGAATTGAACCAAACTTGGCATATTGAACTCTCAATACCAGGGCTGTCCAACAGGCAGCCCTGGGGCCGTACACGGCCCCCGAGCCCCTTCCCTCCGGCCCCCTAACTTGTTTTAATAAAATACAAATTAAAAATAATAATAAAAAATAATTTTAAAAAATACCTACTTCCGGGTTTAGGCAAGCATCGCGAGACTACGCCAGCCACAGACGGGATTTCGAGGGAGGTTGAAATCCCGTCTGTGGCTGCGTAGTCTCGCGATAGCTGCCAAAATCTCGGGTCCCGTGGGATTTGCGGCCGACTGCTTCCAGGCCAGCCCCCATTCCCTCAGAGAGAGGGAGGAGGGGGAGGCAGGAAAGCCCCCTCCTGGCTCCGCCCTCTTCCTGTGGAGGGCCCTCGCTTCCCGCCCTGCGGATGGGAGAGCTGCCGCACCCGGCCTGAGCTTGGCCTTGGCTCCAGCGGGGCTCTTCGGGGACGGTGTTGGCACTTTGGCCCTGTGGCGGGACTCCCGCAGTATGGGTAAGGAAGGGCCTGGCTCGAATCAATCAATCTAAAAACAGTGGGACGTTGGGGGAGGGGGGGGGGGTCCCTCAGCGGCAGTTTCCTTGGTGACGCTTCCTTCCCCTCCTCCGCGCCCCTCCCCGTTGTTGTGCTGCCTTCCCCCACGTGCAGGGCGCAACGTGGCTTCCTTTGCGCCTGCCCCCGCAGCTTGTTTTCCCTTCAGGGAGGGAGGGAGCTCTTTGGGCCTCCTCCACCCGCCTCTGGGAAAGGAGGCCCCATCAAGCCCCGCGACGGCATTGAGGTGTTTGGTTTTTTTGTGTGTCCCAATTTGAGTGTGGACTCAAATAACTCAAAGGTATTAGTAAACATTCCCCCAAATCCACCAGTGTTCCCATTTGGGTATATTGAGTATTCATGCCAAGTTTGGTCCAGATCCATCATTATTTGAGTCCACAGTGCTCTCTGGATGGAGGTGAACTACAACTCCACAACTCAAGGTCAATTGTAAGTAAATTGGAGCCGGGGAGGGGGCGGTGCCGGGGGAGGGGGTGGAGGCAGACCCTTCGGCCCCCCAGGTGATCAGTGACCGGAATTCCGGCCCTTGGGCCCATAGAAGTTGGACAGCCCTGCTCAATACCAACAGAAAGTACTGAAAGGGTTTGCTTGGGAATTGACCTTGAGTTTGGAAGTTGTAGTTCACCTACACCCAGAGAGCACTGTGGACTGAAACAATGTTATGTTATGTTGTTGTTTGTTTTCTATCCAGAATCACAATGTTGGAAGGAGGCTCACCACTTTAAGGTCCCTAAAACAGGCATGGGAAGACTTCGGCCCTCTGGGTGCTTTGGACTTCAACTCCCACCATTCCTAACAGCCTGAGGCCCTTTCCCACTTAAATGGCTGAGGGGGGGAAAAGGAAAAGAGCCTGAGGCTGCTAGGAATGGTGGGAGTTGGAGTCCAAAACACCTGGAAGGTCCAAGTTTGCCCATGCCAGCTTTCGACAGAGACCTCTTCCTCCCCCTTCCCCTTCGTGCCCTTTCTTCCCCCTCCTGCCGAACACTTACTTTATCTTCTACACTGCTGCTTCTGCCGCCATTTTCATCCAAGGGGGCAGTGTGAGCGTGTTCAGGAGGGGAGGGGGGAGGGAGGAAGACGTGACCCGTGCGGGCGCTACTGCGCAGACCCGCCCCAGAGCAAAGCGAGGCAAAGTGAGCAGAGCGAAGCTGGGAAGAAGGGAGCCCGAGTGGAGAAGAAAAAGTGTTCGGCAGGAGGGGAAAGAAAGGGTATTGGAGGTTCCAATTTCTCTCGGCATGATGATCTGATGATCGCTCACGGCACACTGGCACACTGGTCGCTCACATTGCACACTGGTTGGGAAACACTGGATTAGAGTTTGGCTTGTTGGGCAGCCACCATAGGGATCCCCCTGCCTCCTGCATCATGGCTTTGCCTAGCCACAACATGCTACCTACCTGGTCTTTGGTACTCTGGTTGATGTTGAAAACCACTGAGCGAGCTGAGTGGGTGGAGAAACCAGTCTAGTTGTCTTAAAAACTGGCCCAGCTCTCTTGATAGCTCTAAAGTCAGGAGGAAGCCTGAATCGTGGGTTCAGGGTTCGAACTATCCCCCAACTTAGGGCTCTTCTGCATTGACCCTATAATGCTGTTCGAAGCTGGCTTGAGGGTGACTACCCACAAATTACACACCCCAATACTTGCTGGTGCATGCATCAAGACAGAGATAGTGGATTTAAAAACTCACCAGAAAGTCTGGAATCAGCCAGATAATACATTACAGCTAACCAGAATATAACACATGCAAGATTGGAAAATGTGGACACCGCTAGTGCTGAAGCATTTTTTAAAAATGGCGAAATACAGCTCCCCTAGGAGAGAAAACCAGGGGTGTTTCTGTAGTTGCTGCACAGTGAGACAGGTTCAGTTTAATCCACTTCCAAACCGAATTATAGTGTCTGTATAGCTCGGGCCTGTCCAACAGGCGGCCCGTGGGTCGTACACGGCCCGCCAGCCCCTTGCCTGCGGCTCGCTCAGCTTTTTAATAAAAAATAAAAATAGAAAATAAAATTAAATAATAATAATAATAAAATTACCCACTTCCGGGTTCCGGAGGAAATATCGCGAGACTACGCCAGCCACACGGGATTTCGATCTCAACGCAGGCGTGATCTCGCGTTGAGAGCGAAATCCCGTGTACCTGGCGTAGTCTCGCGATAGTTAATACAGTTGCCAGCGAGGGCCCGGCTCTGGTTCCCTTCCTGCCCGAGGCCTCCGCCGCCTTCCGCGCCGGCCTCCGGGACCCCTTCCCACCCGCACAGAGGCAGGCCTGCGACGCCATCGCTGCCTCCGCCCGTGCCTCCCCAGGTAATGAATCTACAGCCTCAGGGGTTGGGAGGGTGCGAGTGCTAGTTCAACCCCTTTCTGTTATTATTATATTTTATTAATGTATTTATATTCCCTCCCTGGAGCCCGGGGAGGGGCGGGGGCAGGGCGGAGCCGGGGGAGGGGGCGGAGCCGGGGGCGGAGGCAGACCCTTTGGCCCCCCAGGTGATCAGTGACCAGAATTCTGGCCCTTGGGCCGGTAGAAGTTGGACAGCCCTGGTATAGGTAAAGGTTAAAGTAAAGGTTTTCCCCTGACAATATGTCCTGTCGTGTCCGACTTTGGGGGTTGGTGCTCATCTCCATTTCTAAGCCGAGGAGCTGGAGTTGTCTGTAGACATCTCTAAGGTCATGTGGCCAGCATGACTGCATGGAATACCGTTACCTTCTCGTCGGAGTGGTACCTATTGAACTACTCATATTTGCATTCTGTCAAACTGCTAGGTTGGTAGAAGCTGGTGTTAACAGCAGGAGCTCACACCGCTCCCAGGATTCGAACCTGTGACCTTTTGGTCAGCAAGTTCAGCAGCTCAGCGGTTTAATCCACTGCACCACCAGGAGCTCAGTTTCTGTATAGAGACCCTCTTAGCTTAACCCCATGCCCCAGGTCAAGCCAGAGCGGCCCGTGCCATGTTACATGCCATGGCTGAAGGTGCTGGTGGATGGTATGTACTCTACAGCACTGATTCTCAGAGTGGGCAGTACCACTCCCTTGTGGCTGGTGAGGCGATCCAAGGGGGCGGTAGGAAGCTCATGGGAATTTGGGGGGTGGTGAACCCCTTTAAGGGGGCAGTGAACAATTGGCCATTTAGGAGGGGTCGAGTGGCCCTCTTCTTTGGCCCCGCCCCCTTTCTCTTTGACCCTCACACGCAGTGCAGTGCGAAGGCTGCAGTGCAAAGGCCTCCGCGTCCTCCGGCAGAGTCTCCCCGCCACCACGGAGGCAATTCATTCCAAACCCCTCCAGTATTTTCTGTTGGTCATGGGGGTTCTGTGTGCCAAGTTTGGCTCAATTCCATTGTTGGTGGAATTCAAAATGCTCTTTGATTGTAGGCAAACCATAAATCCCAGTAACTACAACTCCCAAATGAGAAGGGCTATTTTCTCAAAACTCCACCAGTGTTCAAATTTGGGCATATTGAGTTTTTGTGCCAAGTTTGGTCCAGATCCATAGTTGTTTGGGTTCTCAGTTCTCTCCAGATGTAGGTGAACAACATCTCCCCTAAATCACTGCCAATTCCTCCCAAACCCCTCCTTTATTTCCTGTTGGTCATGTGGGTTCTCTGTGCCAAGTTTGGTCCAGTTCTGTAATTTGCGGGGGTCTCAGTGGTCTGTGGAAGTCAGAGCTGAATCGATTGAAGGTACTGCAGATCCCATCATCCGTTGTCCATACTCCCCCAAACATATTGTTTTTGCGATTAATCACTATGTTTTAATTATGTTCAATTCGTAATAATGAAAATACATCCTGCATATTAGATATTTGCATTAGAATTCGTAGGAGTAGCAAAATTATTTATGAAATAGCAACGAAAATATGGTTGGGAGTCACCACAACACGAGGAACCTTATTTAGGGGTCATGGCATTAGAAAGGTTGAGAACCAGTGCATTAATACGTATATCTTCCTGTTTAATTGCTATTAAATTTTTCAAAAATTAATTTCTATGGGGGCGGTGAGTAATTTTTTTTCTGGAAAGGGGGCGGTAGGCCAAAAAAGTTTGGAAACCACTGGTCTACAGATATTACGTGGTAATGGTGGATCCAGAAAGCATTTGTGAGGTCTTCCTTATTCCATTTACCAGAAACTCTAGTGATAACCTACATTTACATGAGCTCTGATTTTACCTGAGCAGACAGAATCCCTTTAGAAATCCAAGCCATCTGCCTCAGAGAGAACTTTACAGTGTTGGACCATATTTCCTACACAGGTAGAAGCACCGTGCTTCCATGACCCCGGAAGAGGTGAAGTGGAACAGAAGCAGCAAGAAGCAGCCGTGGGAAAGCAAAAGCTATTTATATCCAGCAATATGGCTCAGATGCTCTTGTTCACCAGCTCCTCCTCTGAACCTTTGAGAAGCGATCTTCCACTGGAGAGGCTTTGCAACTCGATCAAGCTGCATGCTGTCTCCGTTTTGTCCAACAAATAAAATGCCAGAAAGTGCCTGTGGCGGGGCTAGGTGAGAGCAAAAAATGCAAGCGTGACCTCAATTGTTTTGCAAAACTACTTCTGGAACACATACATAATACATAAATGCTTGGCTTTTTACAGAACTGCTCATTACCCCCTTCTTTTCTATTACTCTGAATCAGCACTATAAATATAACTGCGAACAAACAAATATTTTATTTGCATAAGCCTTGGCTGAAGGAGAAAGTTGCTTTGCTTTAAGAATTTACTGCTGCACACACTTACATATTACAGCTGCTTGTTTGGATAACCTGGTCTTTCCAGAAAAAAAAGTGCTTCTGAACTTGCTGCCCCGTCTTTCCTCTGAGCAGGGCAGTTTAGATAAGGAGCCATGGTGCTGACTTTCTCCTTTCTCTCATTGTTAGCTATGGCAGTGTTTCTCAACCTTTTTTGAGCCAAGGCACACTTTTTACATTTGCAAAATCCTGGGGCACACCACCAACCAAAATGACACAAAATGACACTTCAAAGCAGAAAATGTGGGATTATCTGGCAGTGTGGATTCAGATAACCCAGTTCAAAGCAGGTAATGTGGATGACCTGCCTTGATATTCTGGGTTATATGGCTGTGTGAAAAGGCCCTGAATCCTTTATGTATTTATACACTCACTTTGTGTGAAACCTGGGCCTGTTTCGATGCTGGGAGTTATAGTTCACCTGCAGTCAAAGAGCATTCTGAACTCCACCAATGATGGAATGGAATCAAACTTCCCACACAGAACTCGCATAACCAAGAGAAAATACTGTAAGAGTTTGGTGGGCATTGACCTTGAGTTTGGAAGTTGTAGTTCACCTATATCCAGATAGCACTGTGGACTCAAACAATGTTGGATCAGGACCAAAATTGGTTTGAATACTCAATATGCCCAAATGTGAACATAGATGGAGTTTGAGAGAAATAGACCTTGACATTTGGGAGTTGTAGTTGCTGGGATTTATAGTTAACATACAAAGAGCATCTTGCAACAATGGAATTGAACCAAACTTGGCATGAATACTCAATATGCCCAAATGTGAACACAGATAGAGTTTGGAAGAAATAGACCTTGACATTTGGGAGTTGTAGTTGCTGGGATTTATAGTTCACCTACAATCAAAGAGCATTCTGAACCCCACCAACGATAGAACTGGGCCAAACTTCCCACACAGAAGTCCCACGACCAACAGCAAATAAAACAAACAGGAGGGAGGGAGGGAAGCCAGCTCTGCCTTCGTGTTTGTGCACTGCTGGTAGGAAAGAAAGAGGCGAAAGAGGAAGTAAGGAGGAGACGAAGAAGGCAAGGAAGGAAGGAAAAACGAAGAACAGAAGGAATGGAAGGAAGAAAGGAAAGAAGCAGGAAGGATGGGAGAAAGGAAGAAAGATTAGCAAGCAAGGAAGGGAAAGGAGGGAGGGAGAGAGGAAGGAAGAAGAGAATGGGGGGAGGGAAAGAAGGGAAGGAAAGAAAGATGGGAAGTAGTGAAGGAAGGAAAGAGGGAAGGAAGAAAGGGATGAAGTAAGGAGAGCAATAGGGAGGGAGAATAGCCCCTTCATCAGCTTACCAACAGCTCCAAGCTGCTGTAGCAGCCGGGAGCCACCTCTGTTCACGGCCCTCCCCGCTCCCTCTTCTTCTTGCGCCCTGCCGGAAGGAAGCTGGGAGTGGCTTTGCGTGCCTCCAGGCCTCATGCAAGGAGGAGGGGCGCACGCACACGCAGCTGCCTTCCTCCTCCAATCACGAGCGCGCGCCCCTCACCTTGCACGTGGCGCTGAGCGCGCACTTGCTGGCGGGGGAAAGGCAGCTGTGCACGCGCTTGCTGGTGGGGGAAAGAGGCATGCTCGGGGGAAAGAGGCGTGGCCTCCCTTCCTGGCCTCCTCCTCTTCTCCCCACTCCCTTCCCCTCAGTTGGCTGCTGTGCATGGCAGGCGCCCTTGGCTCACATGGCGCGCTGAGGAGGAGGGGGGAAGAGGGGAGGGGGAAAGAGGCTTTCCAACGGCACAGCTGATGATGCCCCACGGCACACTGGTGTGCCGAGGCACACCGGTTGAGAAAGACTGAGCTATGGTGTAAGACAGTAAGGCAAATTAGTGTTTTACAGAAAGTCTCTCTCTCTCTCTCTCTCTCTCTCTCTCTCTCCATTGATGCCCCCTTGTTGTGGGGGATAGGCTTGCGTACCCTAATGAAGCTTGTGAGCTATGCTGGCGGTGGCATAATAGTCACTGGTAGGGCCTCCCATGCCAGACAGGTCACAACCGAAGGGTCTGACAAAGAGCGTCAACGGGCAGGATGGGCTCTCTAGCCTTTTGCTAAACACGTGTGCTGACTTAGTAAACAATATACACAAAAGGACATAGGCAATGTGCTATAGAAAATATAATATATCAATCAAGGTGAGGGCTAAGAAGCCTACTTCATATGTAGAATACAATAGTACATACATGCATAGTAAATATGAGCAGCGAGTCGTACACAAACAATACCAGCTACTAGAGAATATAAAGGAGCATGGGTGTGCGACGGGAAAGGGTTGAATTCCACAGCGATGCAGTGAGCTTACTCACGAGTCAATAATGTCCCTTCATGGGTGAAATCCCACAGTCCGAATGATGCTCTTCCCTCAAAACCACAACTAAGGGGAGGGGAGTGCACGACAGGGGAAGGAGGAGGTCGCTCTCGCTGTGAAAGATCCGGAATGGACATCCCTGGCACAATGTGGTAATGGCGTGAATGGCAATAAGGTGCTCCCATAGGGGCCAAGGTGTAACGATCTCACTGCAGATGGTTAGGCAGCCAAGCCCATGATGGATGGACACGGAGGGCCGCAACGGTTGAGCTGCAGGGCCCGATCCGTTTGGCTAGGGCTTTGTCAAGCGGCAATATTTAACAACGCGAAATGCTCAGCGTCACAGGAGTACAATATCAATTCAAGGGTGTCATCCCACATAATTACATCCTGTGGACCCGAAGGTGACACATATATATATTCTTTCTTTCTTTCTTTCTTTCTTTCTTTCTTTCTTTCTTTCTTTCTTTCTTTCTTACAGGGTATATAATTTTCATGTACTAATTCATTTTGTACATGTTTCCTCAACATGTGTAGGACTTTAAGAAGCCCCTGGTAGCACAATGGGTTAAACCCTTGGGCCGGCAGGACTGCTGACTGAAAGGTCAGCGGTTTGAATCCAGGGAGCAGGGTGGGCTCCCATCTGTCAGCTCCAGCTTCTCATATGGGGACATGAGAGAAGCCTCCCACAGGATGGTAAAACATCCAGGCGTCTCCTGGGTAAGGTCCTTACAGACAGCCAATTCTTTCACACCATAAGTTACTTGAAGTTTCTCAAGTCGCTCCTGACACCAAAAATAAAAGATAAATTAAAATGTGTGTGTGTGTGTGTGAGAGAGAGAGAAGAAATTGCGTGCAAAAATGCATATACAAAAATGCATATGCAAAAATGCATTTTGGATGGAAAAGGTAAATGCAAGTATTGGGTAGCATACATGCGCACATACTCTCTCACTAACAATGAGTTCCCACATTAATGTGGATTCAGGATGGAACCCGAGACAGGAGAAACAAGAAGCAAATGAAATCAACATTTCAAATCAACTAATGTGTTCACCCCTAATTGTACCTAAGCAATCGGAGCTCCTGGTGGTGCAGCGGGTTAAACTGCTGTGCTGCTGAACTTGCTCCCGCTGTTAGCCTCAGTTTCTGCTAAAACTAGCAGTTCAAAAACTGATCAATAGGTATTAGGTACCACTCTAGTGGGAAGGTAACGGCACTCCATGCAGTCATGCTGGCCACATGACCTTGGAGGTATCTAAGCACAACGCAGGCTCTTCAGCTTAGAAATGGCAGGGGAAAACCTTTACTTTACTAATCATAGTCTGTCTGCAACTGCAACTCTATATGTATTGATACCCATATTTATTTATTGGTACATCTATGAAATATTAAACATGTGTATAAAAATGTGGGCTCATATCCAAAATTAACTCCTTAGTTAAATAGTGTCTTCTTATTGCTCGAATCCTACCTGCCATGCTGCTTTGCCAAGCATCTGCTGCTGCAAGCAACATCGCTCTGTGCCCCTGTCATTTGGTATGCAGCATAATGACAGCTCCATCTATTTTCCTTCAGCAGACTAGCATGATAATGTGAAGCAGGATCCCTCTACAATTCCTCTTCCTATCAGAGATTGCTGGCAGGAGAGGTGTGTGGAAATGTCATATACTGCACAATAGGAGAGCAAGCCATAACCACTCACAGTAGCTGCTTTCCAGCAAAGTAGGTTTGAGGGACTTTTACAATTACAGCAATGGTACAATACCACACAGGGTTCTGGGAATATGAATCCGTTATGTGTGTTTCTGGGCTATGCATCTGTAATTGTGATAGTGCACCAGGAATGTGGCGCAGCTGGCTGGGTGTCAGCTGCATAAGATCGCTACTGACCAGAAGGTCATGAGTTCGAGGCCTGCCCAGGTCGGGGTGAGCTCTCGACCAATTGTGTAGCTCGTTGTCGACCTTTGCAACCCAAAAGACAGTTGCACCTGTCAAGTAGGAAATGTAGGTACCACTTTGTGGGGAGACTAAATTTAACTGATTTACGTGGCCATAAAATCTCCAGGAAGTACAAAAAAGAAAGAAGGAATGCGACAGCTCCCCCTGGTGGCCAGAAGCTGGAATTTTAAATTGCCTCTATGTCTGTCTATATATGTTGTATGTCAAATGGCATTGAATGTTTGCCTGTATATGTGCATTGTGATCCGCCCTGAGTCCCCTGCGGGGTGAGAAGGGCGGAATATAAATGATGTAAACAAATAAATAAATAATAGGGAATTTCAGCTATAATGAGGCAAACCTATGTTTTTAAAGAAACATTTATACTAGAAACTCATCAAAGCACCTAGATGGTCTGTAGATTTCTTTGAGGTGTTCTCCTTACAGCAAGCTTCTCCCTAGATTGACATGTGCTCATTGTACAGTAAGCTCTGAAAGAACCACCCACACATAAGCCTGAATGCATGGAGGGGATTTCCACATATAGTTTGGAACACGACAGTTTTTTCTGAGGCGTAATTGTATATTCGTAGCTGTTCAATGGCATTGCTGCTGCCATGGCCTCGGTCCAAAAAATCCTGACTGCAGAAGCTTTTTAAGGGGCGTTTCTACCATAGCACAATAAGATGTAAGAGGGCCCATAATGCAGTGGCTTCCAAACTTGGGTCCCTAGATGTGGACATATAGCCAGCAATTCTGGGAGACATCTTCTGACTACATCAGGGATTCATATAAGATAATCACTGTACAAACAACTAAAACTTTAAATAATAATAATGATTATGATACTACTACTACTACTAATAATAATAATTTTATTTCTTACACACCTCCCTTTGTGCCTTGAGGTAATGTATGATCATAGAAATAAAATTATTATTTAATAAAATTATAATTATTTAATATTATTTAATATGCATATTTATATAATCATTATATTTATTTATTTAATTTAATTTCATGATATTTATATGCATATTAAAAGTTCTTTCTACAAAATACATATACACAGAACAATGATTATGGAATTTGAATTTGAATTTTATTTTATTATTTTATTTTATTTATTCGTATTTATCTGCCGCCCTTCCCAATGGCTCAGGGTGACTCACAACATGTTATAAAAACAGCCAATACAGCGAAAGTTAAAACCACAATAAAACCACAGATAAAAAGACACACTAGGTCGCACATTAAACACTGCGACAACAGAAGATAATACAAGATGGCGGTATGCAGGGGGAGACTGCATTTCATCCAACCCCAAAAGCCTGCTGAAACAACAGAGTCTTGCAGGCTTTCCTAAATGGGAGGATGTTCTGAATGGCACGAACAGGGGCGGTCTCACCTCTCCTGGGGATAGGCGAGCCTTATTTCTGCGCCCCCTATGGCTGCTGGACGCGGCAGCCCGCGCGGCACGGCACCACGCATGCGCATGCGCAGTGATGTCACGCACGCCTGCGCATGCGCAGTGACGTCCGCGCGGCTGCATTGCCGGCGGCATCACCGGCTGCGCCGCCCGGCGGGAGTACTGGCAGGAGGCGCGGCAGAGGGGCGGCCAGCGTGGCGGCGCCCCTCGCAGGCGGCGACGCCCCTCCCAGGACCCGTCGCCCTACGCAGCCGCTTACATGGCGGATTGCCAAAGGCCGGCACTGGGCACGAATGTTGGCAGGCAATGAGTTCCTAAGTGTAGGAGCCACAATTGAAAAAGCCTGGCGACGGGTCGCAGTCAGGCGAAATGTCTTTGGACTAGGAACAACCAGGAGGTTATGTTCTTCAGAACGCAGAGATCTGGTGGGATAATATGCGATGAGGCGGTCCCGCAGGTACACTGGCCCCAGACCATGTAAGGCCTTAAAAGTCAAGACTAACACTTTGAAGGTGATCCAGCATTCTACGGGTAGTCAGTGCAGTTCGCGCAGGATTGGCGTGATGTGACAGCTTGCCGAGGCCCCCGCAAGGAGTCGGGCTGCAGCGTTCTGCACCAGCTTGAGTTTCTGGATCACCGACAGAGGAAGGCCAATGTACAGAGCATTACAGTAGTCTAGCCTCGAGATGACCGTGACTTGGACCACTGTGGCCAGGTCGCGACGGGACAAGTAGGGGGCCAGCTTCCTGGCGAAGGTGGAAAAACGCCACTCTGCTGACGGTGGAGACATGGGCCTCCATCGACAGCAGAGGGTCCAGGGTTACCCCGAGGCTCTTAACGGATGACAACGGACGTAGTGTCACGCCGTCCAGGGCCGGAAGCTGAACATCCCCACCGCCCGGGCGACCAAGCCACAGGATCTCCGTCTTAGCCGGATTCACCCTCAACCAACTGGCTCGCAGCCATCTAGTAACGGCCTCAAGGCAGCGATGGAAATTATCGGGTACGGAGTCGGGCCGGCCATCCATCTTCAGGATGAGCTGGGTGTCATCAGCGTACTGATGGCACCCAAGCCCAAAGCTACGCACCAGCTGAAGAATCTTCTGTACAGTTGTCATGCATTTGTACCTGAACATCTGTGGACAATCTTTCTATTGTAGTGGAAAGTTCCATTGCAGCAGAAAGCATTCCTACAAAAAATGATTACACAACTGTACGGTAAGTTTTCTCACTAGCCTTTCACAGCTGCATGAACAGAGAATGCACATCTGGGAAAAAGTTGTAACCAGTTGTTTGTACACCTAATAAAAATGTCACATGTGATGTAGGAATGCTGCAGTACAGGGATGGAGAAGCCTGGACTATTTCACTGTTGACAACCTACTGCTCCCATCACACTTCACTATTGGCTGGTCTACCAAGACAGATGGGAACTGGAGTTCCACAACTTAAAGGAACAGGTTTTCTAGCTCTGTTATAATGTCTGAATTCTATCTGAATTCTATCTCTTATTAATGTTAGCTTTTGGAAAATGCTCAACTCACTTCACTATCAATCTAGTAATACTTACAACAAGTAGTATCGTGTTCCACAGATCTAGAGTTGGGTTGACAGGACAAATAGTGATGGGTGGCTTTTGTGTGAGTGAAGTTGTGTATCCATCATGAAAAAGGATCGAACATTTCTTTAAAAATCCAGATTAATACTCAGTCTGGACTCATATAGTTCACTAAGAACAACACAAGTAAATAATCTCCAACAGAAGAGCAAAAAGGACCAGAATAAAAAATTAAACTACCTCCAACAAGTGTTACGAACATTATATATTATATATTAAAACTAGCTTGGGGACCCGGCAGTGCCCGGGTTATTTGAGGAAGGCATTGTGTGCCATAGTTCGTCATTGGTGTGGATCACAGTGCTCTAAGGAAGTGAATTGAAGTACTGCAAGTCCCATCATCCATGGTCCATTCTCCCTCAAACTGCACCAGGATGTAGGGTGCATCTTGGGGGGTCTGTGTGCCAAGCTTGGTCTTGTTCTGTCATTGTTGGGGGCCTAGTCAGGAAAATCAAGTTGAGGAAGCCTAACAATATCCCATGAGCTGAGGCCTAGTCAGGAAAATCAAGTTAAGGAAGCCTTGTTGTCATTTTTGGGCCTGGTCTGTGATTTAGCTGGGCTGCAGTGTTGTTTGGGAAGTGAATGAGGTGAAGGTACTGCAAATCCCATCATTCGTGGCCTATCCTGCCCTAAACCACACCAGGTTGTGAAGTGGGTCATTGGTCCCTTGCTTGCCATGTTTGGTCCTGATTCGTCATTGCTGTGGGCCACAGTAGCTGACTGCCTGAGGCCATTTGCTTTCCCTCTGAGTCACCTTAGAAGTGTATTGGGTGAAGGTACTGAACATTCCATTTCCAACAGAAAAAAACTGTCAACTGGCTAACTTCAACTCCAGCCATTTATGCCTGCCTCAGGCCCTTCCCTTTCCTCTCTGTGCTGAGTTGGAATGTTGGGAGGCTGGCCAGTCACAGCCATTTATGCAAATAATCCCGGAGTGGCAGCCAATCGAAACGCTGCCACATATTCCTCCCACCGCTCGGCCGCAAACACTGACTTTTATTATATACATACAGTAGATATGTGATTATACCAACAGCTTGTGCAGATAACAAGTGAACAAGGACGAATAAGCACAAAAATGCACCACATGATAGAAAGCTGCCTTGGGAAACACACACAACCATGTTGTAAACTCATGCACCTTTGGGAACTGACATGTGAAATATTGAAAGACCAGCAAAATAACTTGGCATGTTCCCATGAATTGGGTTCTTTCCCCTCATCTGCTGTCAAACATGGACCTGACTTCTTTTTGTACCTTTTGTCATCATGATTCGATATATGTCATTATTTATTATCCATGTTATGGTTTTGTTTACAGATTACAGTGTACACATTACATTAGACACACAAACACACAGGACAGACAGTGGCAATTTAACATCTGGCCACCAGGGGGAGCTGTCGCACTCCTTCATTCCTCAACGTGTTTTCTGGAGATCTTTTTTATGGCCTCGTAAATTAGTTAAATTTAGCCTCCCCACTAAGTGGTACCTTAATTTCCTACTTGACAGATGCAACTGTCTTTCGGGTTACAAAGGTTGACAACAGGCTGCACAATAGGTTGAGAGGCCACCTCGACCCGGGCAAGTCTCGAACTCATGACCTTCTGGCCAGTAGAGATCTTATGCAGCTTACACCCAGCCAGCTGCGCCACATTCCCGATGCTTCCTCTTTACATGTTAAGTAAATATTCATTCAACTCCCAATCCATAGATCAATTCCTGAATCATTACAGTAGTTTTCATGGGATCCATCATGGGATCAACTTAGCCATACAAGTTGAGAGTGATGCTTCTCTTTCTGGAGGGACTCTCAATAAGGAATCAGCAACTAAAAGTAATCCAGCTGTGCTTTCCCTCTCAAAGGCCCGCAGCTATTTCGGCATATCATTGATACATTCTCTTTTAACGTTAGTGTTAGCAGCCAAGGAATTTAACAATGTGTAAGGTGTTTGTGGTAGCAATTTCTTTAACACAGAGCTAAAAATAAAATTAGTTTTTCCCCTTGGGGAACAACAGTGTTTTCTTCCTAGAAGTATTTTACAATGCTAATTTATTTTATTTTCTCTTTTTCTTTTCTGTTCACAACATTCCTTTGTTGCGGTTGCTGTGAATTTGCATTGCATTGCTTTCTTGTCAGATGAGAGTCTGAACTCCAGAATGAACAAATAATATATTTGCTGCTGGGTGAAGATCACATCTCTAGGCAATTTTGTCTTCCTGCCTGCTTCACATTGCATTACAAATGTTTATATATTTTTTTTAAAAACTATGTTTACTGAGCTAAAACAAATAGTGACATTGGAAGGGGCTGTCAGAATTGTAGGAGACAACCAACACAGTGGATGCCAAACCCTTATCGACCTGAAAATGCTCTCCTTCAAATTCCACCATAACTGTTTTTCCTCTATGGTGGGATTATTTCCAATTGTAAGACACAGAGATGTAGCACAGCAGTTCTCGTTTGTGCCTGGGGACCAGGGAACAGCACCGGGAGTTCCATTAGCATTAGGGCCTGCACCAGCAGAGATAGATTCTGAAGAGGATTTGGAAGGGTTACCTGAAGATGCGTTTCCCCTCACTGGGCCCCATTCTCCCACGGAAAGTTTGGCTTGTGATGAAGGTTGGCCTGACCCCTATGAAGACATAGATGAGAACCAGGTGCATATGGAATCTAGTGATAGTGGAAGCTATGAACACCCGGGTGGGAGAGGATCGCAGGAGTTTCTAAGTGAAAACATGAAAGAAAGCGGCTGGGAAGATTCTAGGGAGGAAAGCTCTCATAGAGATAGGGACCCAGCTGCTGAGAGACAAGGTCGAACCTTTGATAGGAGAAGCAGCATTGAGTCCAGGAGAAGGGGATGGCACCGCAGCCCAGACAGGCCGAGGTCCGTCAGCAGAGATTGGAGACGACAAGGCCTAGAGCGTCGGGGACCTCGGCCGAAAGATTAAGTATAGCATCCGTGGGAACCAATCCCCAGTGCTTCGGCCACGTCTCTTCTGAGCAGATGTGTAGCGAAGTGGGTCTACGGATCTAAGTTGGCTAGTGGCCACCAAGTCTTGCATTGCATTTACCTTGCCTTGTTTCTGAATCCGCATTGCTGCGCGGAGCCCTGCTTAAGCCTTTGGGATTGCCTTGCCAAGCTGTTTTGGACATTGTTTGCTTCAAGCCTTTTGGATTACCTTGCTATTCTTATGGACATTATACTTTTTGAACTGTTTTTATATACAATAAAGTAGTTAGCCTTCAGTCCGTCTCTGTGTGGGTGATTAAGGGGCCGGTCAAGTCCGTGCATCGTGACAAGAGAAAATCACATAGAAGAGGAGCCTGTGGCGCCCCCACGGGGCTGATTTCATATCTGCATTTTGTATTTTGCTGCCCTCACCTGCAAAGATCTTTGTTCCATTGTTGTGGCCATGCGGTCACGCAGGGGTGGAGCTGCATCCTGGCTCCAAACCTGGCGTCACCGCCCTTAACTCCTCCCTTTTCCGGAGTTTACCTGAGGGGCTAGACGTCCCCTCTGGCCTTATTCCAAAGGACACACGGACAAAGCAAGGCTGGAATCTAAGCTTGCTGGGACATAGCGTTCTTAGTTCACCTACTGCAGTGTTTCCCAACCTTTTTTGAGCCACGGCACACTTTTTTACATTTACAATATCCTGGGGCACACCACCAACCAAAATGACACAAAATGCCACTCTACCACAGCAATACATATAGTTAATATGTTTTTAAAATGTATTTATACACTCAGTGTGAAACCTGGACCTGTTTCGATGAACTCAACATAGATATCCTGGCAGGAATGGCAGAAAGACACAAACTTCCCACACAGAACTCCCATAACCAAGAGAAAATACTATAATGGTTTGGTGGGCATTGACCTTGGGTTTTGGAGTTGTAGTTCACCTATATCCAGAGGGAACTGTGGACTCAAACAATGTTGGATCAGGACCAAACGTGGCATGAATACTCAATATGCCCAAATATGAACACAGATGGAGTTCAAGGGAAATAGACCTTGATATTTGGGAGTTGTAGTTGCTGGGATTTATAGTTCCCCTACAATCAAAGAGCATTCAGAACCCCACCAATGATAGAACTGGGCCAAACTTCCCACACAGAACCTCCAGGAGGCAAGAGGAGGTCTCTACTTTCGGAAAGGGAGGCAGGCCTTCCCAATGCATGGAGAGGGAGAGACCAAGGGGGTGGGGGTGGTGGTTGTAATTTTGTGCCTTTATCGAGGTAGGTTTCTTAGGGTTTTTATACTTCAACACACTAGACTCCCCCTTGGAGGTTCCAATTTCCCACGGCACACCTGATAATCGCTCACGGCACACTAGTGTGCCCCGGCACACTGGTTGGGAAACACTGACCTACTGAGTCTACCTTCGCTCTCAACCAAGCTGTAGTGCAAAGGAGGACCTGTCCTCAGCATAGACTGCAGAATTTAGGGTTTTTTCAGGACTTCGTGGGCCTACAACAGCCAGAGAGAAACAGGACACCTGGGATCAAGACAGGATACCTTGCCCCCCTTTTCCACCTGCTGTTTACGTGTACAGCCACTTGTAATGATGTTGATTATTTGTGTGTAAATGTTGTGTGACATGTGTTAAAATGTATGTTGTTTTGAATGTTCTATGGTTTGTTTCTGTGGGTGAAACAGAAGGGAGGCATGGCAGAAGCTTAGAAGAGCTGTCGCCATGGCAACCAGGGCTAGAGGCTAGTAGAATGTTCAGGTTTGAATTCTACAGTTGGAAAAGAGCGGGAAGCCAACTGCCAAATGAGAGGGGAGGAGTTATGTTCTAGTTGAGAGTGTCCTAAGGACTGAAAGAGAACGGTCCAGTGTTAGTGTGTGTGTTAAGGTCTGCTAGTGAGCAGTCAGTTAAAGGGTATAGAGACCCTAGTTAAAGTTGCAGGGGTTTATAGAGGTTTAGTGGAAACCCTATAATAGGTCCCCATTGTGTTATGTAACAGAAAAAGTTGTGCCTCTAAGGAAGTTTGAAACCAACCAAGATTGTACCCATTTGTGTCAAAATAAATTGTTTGCATCTTAAAGGAAAACACCTCTCCTGATTCTTTTATTGGTGGTGGCCCTCAAAGTCAGTGGTCAGCCGGATAAATGGTGGCAGCGTGGTCAAGTGGTCACTGAGAAGTTTTAAAACTCCAGTCAGTTAAATGGTGAAGGGGTGAGACAGTACCCTGCCAATAAACGTGAAGTTGCTGAGGTAACTTCGAGGTTTCCTTGGATTGGAGGTCAGCAGTGTGGACATAGAAAGATTGTCCAGTCTGAGGCCGGTCAAGAAGTGGAGTGGTCACATATTGGCGGCAGCGGTGGGATCTTTAAGAGAGGGTCCACCCTGTCCAGCCGGTTGATTTGAGCGTAGCTTCACCGCATATTGGCGGCAGAGCGGTGGGATCGTGTAAGAAAACTGATCCAGTGCGAAAGCAAGGCTACCAGAGGAATTTGTTTAATTTCTCAGTTTACTGACCAAAGTCGTGTGGTAGTAGGAACTTTAATAGTTTAGTTTAAAGTTCTGAGGTAAAAGTTCGGCAAAATGACCACCAGGAGACAAACGAGGGCTTTGGAGGAAGCAGGGCAGCCTGAGGTTCTGCAGGAAGGAGAAGACTCTGAAATTTCAGAATCAGAGTCAAGTAAAATGTCTGGAGAATACCGGTTTAGGCTTGAGGTGATGAAACTTGAGATGCAAAGAGAAGAGAAAAAAAGAGAGAGAGATGCAAAGAGAAGAGAAGAAAAGGAGAGAGAGATGCAAAGAAAGAGAAGAGAAGGAAGAGAAGAGAGAGAAAGGGAGAGAGAGTTGCAAGAGAAATAGCCAGGGTGGAGTCTGAGAGAGGGAATGCCTCTCAGCGTGCCAGGCCAGTTCAAGAGGTGCAGGCAGAAGGTTCTATAGACCAACTCCTGAGGAGATTCCCGAAGTATGTAAAGGGGATAGTGTGGAGAAATTTTTGGTTTCTTTTGAAAGATGTTGCTATGATTTTGAAATTGAAGAGGAGAGATGGATGACATATTTACGACCACAGATCTGCGGACAGTTGCTGGAGATTTATAGCGATATGGCAGAACAGGACCACAAGGTTTACCAGAAGTTTAAACAACAGGTCCAACAGAAGCTTCAGTTGACGCCAGAACATTACAGAGTTAAGTTCAGGTCCTTGAAAAAGGAGAAAACCGAAAGTTTCTGTCAGCTAGCATCAAAGCAAAGCCAGTATTTCGATAGTTGGTTAAAAGGTGCTCAAATTACCAGTTTTCAGCAACAGGATCTGATGATCCTGGAACAGTTTTATCAAAATGTTCCCTCAGAGTATAAATGGTTAGTTCAAGAAAGGAATCCTGAAACACCCAGTCAAGCAGCTCTTATGGTGGATAAGATGGTGACATTGAGAGAAGGAGTTTGTAAGGCTGAAGGCTACAAACCAGTGGAGAAACATTGTTTCAAGAAACCATACAAAGTGTTGCCACAGTATCAAGAGACTAAAAATGCTGCAGGAGAGTACGCTCGTTACAGAAGGCCTGAGGAGAAAAATTACCTCAGAGATGGCTCCCTCAGGAGTGGCAATCGTCAAGCTTTGATATGGCTAAGAGAATGTGTTTTTCATGCGGCAAGTTTGGACATATGAAAGCACAATGTTATCTACATAGCAAGGAAAAATCTTCCTTATGTATAACTCAATATTAGAAAAGAGTTTTGAGAAGGGGCTTGAGTCTAATAAAGGAAAGAGTTCTTCGGAACCAATGCAAGTACATAATCCCTTAGAAAAACAATGCCTTTTTGTTATGTTGGACACAGATAGAGATGACTACTTTGAACCACTTCAAGTAGGTCAAAACGAAATATTAGGATGGAGAGACACCGGATCGGAGGTCTGTGTGATTCGCCCTGAACATGTGCCAGAGGCATTCAGAAAACCTGTGTCTCAGCTTAGACTAAAAGGAGTAGGGGCAGTGTTGTGCGACGTTGTGTCTTTGCCAATCAATATAAGAATTGGAAAGGATTTTGGGATTTTGCAATATATGAGGACATTCCTTTTGATTGTCTGCTGGGGAATGATATTGTAAGGAAGATCAAGTATTTAACAAGAGATGATGAGTTAACTGAAGGTCAGTTAAACAGCAAGATGTTTCTTGTTTACCAGTTGATATTATCCCTGAAGAAAATCCTGAGACAAGTTCAAATATAATAGAGTTAGTGAAAACAGGAGCAGGAGAAGAGGATATTGCTAATGAGCAAAAGGCAGATGAAACACTGAGATCTTTATTTACTGCGGCTCAGGATGAGACGAAAGTCTTATCAAAAGAAAATCCTTCAAGATTTGTAGTTAATGGACGAGTGTTGTATAGAGACCATGTGTGTAAAGTCTCCAGGAGGAACTAGTTCTTGTACACAAATAGTTGTGCCCCAAGCTTATAGGGAACAACTTATGAATTTGGCACACACAAGCACACAAGGTGGCCATATGGGAATCTGGCGCACCACACAGCGCATCACCAGAAATTTCTTTTGGCCCAATATGTATCAGCACATTAAAGAGTTTTGTCAATCGTGTGATACATGTCAGCGTGTCGGAACAGGAAAAAGACAAGACCAAGGTTCCCCTAATTCCTATGCCACTAATTGGAGAACCATTTTATCGTGTGGGGATCGATATTGTGGGACCCTTACCAAAGGCAAGTCGTAGAGGACGTCGGTATATCCTTACTTTGATGGACTATGCCACGAGGTACCCAGAAGCAGTGGCGTTGACTAATATTGATACAACCACAGTAGCGAACGCCTTGTTGTCTATATGGGGAAGAACAGGATATCCCAAAGAACTGATTTGGGGAACCCAGTTTACGTCAAGACTGATGGAAAGACTGTTGGAGATGTGTGGAATTAAACATCTGACATCGTCTGCTTACCATCCACAAACTAATGGTCTTGTGGAAAACCTAAATAAGACCTTAGTAAGAATGATCAAGGCGTACACTCAACAACATCCAGCCGATTGGGATGAGAAACTACAGCAACTCCTGTTTGCATGCAGAGAGACTCCACAAGGCAGTACAGGATACAGCCCTTTCGAGTTACTCTTTGGAAGGAAGGCGAGAGGTCCGCTGGATCTAGTGAGAGAGCACTGGGAGACTTCCTCGGTTGCAGAGCCAGTTCCAGTGAGTCGGTATCTACAGAGTTTACGGGAGGCGATGGAGATGGCAAGAGTTATCGCTCAAGACAACCTTGCAGCAGCACAGCAGAAACAGAAGACCTGGTATGATCAATCAGCCCGAGAGAGATCCTTCGGCGTTGGTGATAAAGTACTATATTTGATCCCGGAAAGAGTCAACAAACTTCAATTGAAATGGACAGGACCATGGACAGTTGTTAAGCGTGCCAGCAGAGTTAACTACTTGATACAAGAATTACAATCAGGACTGGAAAAACTGGTGCATGTTAACTCGCTTAAACCTTATGTTGAAAGATCAGTAGATGTATGTATAATAGTTAATGAAGGTGTAAATGGATCGTTTCATTTCTGGGAAGGGAATAGGAAGGCTGACAAGAGTGTGAGTCAGGTAAAGCTTGATGAAGGGCTGACTTGCAAACAGCAGGAGCAACTTAGAACTGCTCCATAAGTATAAAAATTTGTTTTCGGTTTACCGGGAAGAGTAGAAGGGTGCAACATCAAATTATAACAGGAGGCGCCTTACCCATTGCGTCTACTCCTATCGAGTCACAGGAAAACTCGTGGAGTGTGTTGATAGAGAAGTTCAGGAAATGCTGGATATGGGGATTATAGAACCATCCAGTAGTCCTTGGGCATCACCCGTCGTGTTAGTTCAAAAACCAGACAACACAATAAGGTTTTGTGTTGATTATAGACGGTTAAACGAGGTGGCGCAAACCGATACATACCCTATGCCAAGGTTAGACGACCTGTTAGAAAAAATGGGGAGAGCCAATTACATCAGTAGCCTAGATCTCACCAAGGGTTTTTGGCAGATACCAATGGATCCCAGAGACCGGGAGAAAACGGCCTTTAGAACCCATAAAGGGTTACATCAGTTCAATGTCTTACCATTTGGACTTAAAAACAGCCCAGCCACTTTCCAACGATTAGTAGATAAGATACTCGGGGGTATGAGTAACTTCTGTGTGGCATACATGGACGACATAGGTGTATTTAGCAATACCTGGGAAGAACACCTACAACATCTAGACCAGGTGCTGTTTCGACTGAAAGAAGTAGGGTTAACAGTAAAAGCACCCAAGTGTCGTTTAGGGAATCGAATGTCCAAGTACCTAGGACACATGGTGGGAAGTGGTATGATTGGTCCAGAACCTACTAAGGTGGAGGCGATACACAAGTGGCCGATACCCAAAACCAAAAAACAGGTTCGGTCCTTTTTGGGATTAGCCAGTTATTATCGAAGGTTTATCCCAAATTTTAGCGAATTGGCGACTCCATTGACAGGCTTAACCAAGAAGGGATGTCCAAATGTTGTAGTGTGGACACCACAATGTCAGGAGTCAATGGACAAGTTAAAACAGACCATAACATCACAGTCAGTGTTGAAAGCTCCAGATTTTGATCGTCCATTTATATTAACGTGCGGCGCATCAGAAACAGGTTTGGGAGCGGTTTTAAGTCAAGCTGACGAGGATGGGGAAAAGCATCCTGTAATGTTTTTAAGTAAAAAGCTATTGCCGAGAGAAAGTAGTCTTTCTACCATCGAGAAAGAATGTCTTGCCATAGTGTGGTCGATTCAAAAACTGAGACCATATCTGTGGGGCAGGAAGTTTGTTTTGCAGACGGATCATGCGCCATTAAAATGGCTGAGTAATGTTAAGGGTACTAACAACAAACTCTTAAGATGGAGTTTACTCTTGCAAGACTACGATTTTAAGGTAGTGCATGTGAAAGGCAAATCGAATGTAGTAGCTGACTCTTTATCGAGAGTTACTTAAATTCAGATTACAGAATGGATATGGTTTGTATATAGTTGTGTAAGTATAAATGTATATGTGAAATGTATAAGATTATATAATGTCTTGCTAACGGCATTATTTTTAATTCACTCTGGACAGAGAGAATTAAAAATAATTTCGGGAAGAAGGAAGGTAATGTAATGATGTTGATTATTTGTGTGTAAATGTTGTGTGACATGTGTTAAAATGTATGTTGTTTTGAATGTTCTATGGTTTGTTTCTGTGGGTGAAACAGAAGGGAGGCATGGCAGAAGCTTAGAAGAGCTGTCGCCATGGCAACCAGGGCTAGAGGCTAGTAGAATGTTCAGGTTTGAATTCTACAGTTGGAAAAGAGCGGGAAGCCAACTGCCAAATGAGAGGGATATCTTAAAAGGAAAACACCTCTCCTGATTCTTTTATTGGTGGTGGCCCTCAAAGTCAGTGGTCAGCCGGATAAATGGTGGCAGCGTGGTCAAGTGGTCACTGAGAAGTTTTAAAACTCCAGTCAGTTAAATGGTGAAGGGTGAGACAGTACCCTGCCAATAAACGTGAAGTTGCTGAGGTAACTTCGAGGTTTCCTTGGATTGGAGGTCAGCAGTGTGGACATAGAAAGATTGTCCAGTCTGAGGCCGGTCAAGAAGTGGAGTGGTCACATATTGGCGGCAGCGGTGGGATCTTTAAGAGAGGGTCCACCCTGTCCAGCCGGTTGATTTGAACGTAGCTTCACCGCACCACTCTTTTCTCTTTTTTTAAAAAAAATGACAGCAATTTTTAAAAATCACAGCACTTTTTGGAGTGGTGTTCGCTTTCTTCATATTTTTGAGTTAGGTATTTCCTTTTCTGTATGAAGTATAGGGGTGATTCTATACCATTACGAAAGGCTATTTCTCTACATGAAGTATA
This sequence comes from Anolis apletophallus, assembly GCA_030556195.1. Taxonomy (NCBI): domain Eukaryota; kingdom Metazoa; phylum Chordata; class Lepidosauria; order Squamata; family Anolidae; genus Anolis; species Anolis apletophallus. Next base: position 188,684,178 of record JARBWK010000004.1, read on the forward strand.
AGGGTGCATCTGATAACAACAACAACAACAATTTTATTTCTTATCTGCCTCTCCTTGTGGCTCAAGTTGGGTTGCAGAATAATTAAAACACATAATTTATTTATTTATTTATTTTATTTACATCATTTATATGTATACAGGGGACTCAGGGCGGATCACAATGCACACTTATAGGCAAATATTCAATGCCATTTGACACACAACACATATAGACAGACATAAGCATTGTAGAAATACTACAAATACACACATTAAAATGTATTTCTATAAAAGATACTCTCTCTGGCATTACTTTGTGAACGAAGATACTTAGGAAGGACTCATCCCACGCTTTCTGCAAGCGCGTTGATGCTTTTTTGGAAGTTGGATGTGTCCTTCGAGCCTGTGCAATTGATTTTTTTCTGGTGGAGCGCAGCGTGCACAGAACTGGCCTCACCCTTTAAACCAAAGTTTTGTCTGACGCGGCCTAGGAAGCTGGGACAGTGGCAGCGAGATCCTCAGGTCGTAGGTTTGATTTGAGTTTCCTTCTCTAGATGGTTGACCTTACAGGGTTAGGCGAGCACCATCTGCCCGGGTTTGAAATCAGAGTTTTCCTTCTCTTAGGATGGTTGCCAAAGGCTAAGGAACCCATCCTTCCCATTGATGCTCTTTTTCAGACCCTTTGGTTGTGACTTGTCTGGCATGGGAGGCCCTACCGGTAGCTATTATGCCACCGCCAGCATAGCTCACAACTTTATTAAGGTACGCAAGCCTCTCCCCCACAACAAGGGGGTGCCAATGGAGATGCATATTTGTACATATTTCTATAAAATACATATTTAAATACACAAGAAGGGCACACATTGAAAGGTCAAAACTAACATTTTGTACTTCACCTGGAAACTAATTGGCAGCCAGTGGAGTGACTTTAGGATAGGTGTAATATGCTCATCTTAGATGTTCCTGTGTAACCAATCTGGCTGCCATATTTTGAACCGGCTGGAGTTTCCGAACTTGGTAGAAAGGTAGCTCAATGTAAAACACACTCCAAAAGTCCAGCCTTGAGGTTACCAGTGCATGCAATACCATCTTTAGGTCCTCCCAATCTAGGAAGGGGTGCACCACTACAAATGCAGTTTGATATCACTTTAACAAGCATGGCTCAGTACTATGGTATCCTAGGAGTTGTAGTTTTGCAAGATCTTTAGCCTTCTCTGCCAAAGCACTTTGGTGCATCACCAAACTACAAATCACAGGATTCTTCTACATTGAGCCATGGTAGTTATATTGGGGGAAACTGCATTAATTCCACAGTGTAGAGCAGTGTTTCCCAACCGCTGTGACGCGGCACAGTAGTGTGCTGTGATGGACCACTTGCTGTGCCGCGAGAAAAGCTCTCTGCCCCCCTTCCTTCCCCTCTCCTCCTGCTGAACTCCTGCTGCTTGGGGGAGGAGGAGGAAGGCATACACCAACAAAAAGTGGGATATCACTGTTTCTTCATATATAGTAGATTTCAGATTTAGAACTCAGAATGAATCTTCAGTTTTATATGTACATTTCAAAGAATATCATAGATACGATGACTTTAAAGTTCTGGTCTTGGAACAAATTAAACCGATTCCACATCAAGACATAAAACAAACCCTGAGAAGAAGGGAATGTTTCTGGATCACAGCCCTAAAATCAGGATCCCCAAGGGGATTAAACGACCGTTTGTCCATCAGCGAAATTTTAGTATGAGAAACACCTGACACCATTTGTTGATTTGCCTTCTTAAACTGCACCTTTTTTCAGTTGCGTTGTCCGACCATATGGGGAAGTGGCTGCGTCCACACTTATGATTTGGATATATTGGGTATGTATTGACAGACTCTGAACATTCTAGGGGAGGGTTCTCCTATGTGGGATTATGCCTAATGTATAGGTTTTGTGGATATATTGAATGTTATATCGGATTATATATTATAAGAATATGTTATGTTTATATTGATAGATATCAGACCAGTGGATTTGTATGAGTGGATGATAACGATCTGACAGGTCCCGAAGAAGCCGGAAACGGCGAAACGGCAGGGCCTTTAGAGACTGTCGACCTGACGCATTGGTATTCTACATCGGATTATGTATAATTTCCAAAAAAACAGAAGGAATTTTTGATATATTAATTTTTGGATGATACAATGCAACGCCAGTGATTATTTCTGGATATACCTTCATTCCACTATCCACTTAAAAGAAATGAATGAATGTTAACAAAATAAATCTACTATATATGAAGAAACAGTGATATCCCGCTTTTTGTTGGTGTATGCTGAGACGGAGAACACCCCACCTTTCTTTGGTTTGGGAGGAGGAGGAAGGGCCAGGCGGCGGTGAAGAAAAAGAAGGGACCGGGGTACAGCCTCCTTCGGCTGTTTCCCCAGCCAGCCTCCAATCCGCCATGACTCCTGCCCCTCGCTTGCTGAAGCCGCGCGGAGAGGAGCCCGCCCACTGAAGCCCATCCACCGCTCATGCTCCTCTTCCTCCGTGCAGCTTCAGCGAACAAGGGGTGGGAGTCATGGTGGAGAGCGGCGCTGGGGACGGGGGCCATGATTCCCGCCCCTCACTCTCACTGCCCCCTCAAGGCTGGAGAAGCTGTGGGAGAGCTGAAGATGGGGGAAGGGGGAGGGGCATGGCATGGCCTGGCTCCTCCCCCTCCCCTGGCTTCAGCACTCCCAGCAGCTGCTCCCAGCAGGCCACCATCCCCCAGACGTTCTTTACTGTGTTAGAGTGTCATTTTGTGTCATTTTGGTTGGTGGTGTGCCCCTGGATTTTTTTAATGTTAAAAATGTGCCGCGGCTCAAAAAAGGTTGGGAAACACTGGTGTAGAGCACTAATCACGATCTCCCAGATTAATCTCCCTCCCAAGTGTAGGATGAAAGGTATGATATAGATGCAAGAACCATGGACAAATGGAGTTTGATTTTGTAAAGAATCTCGTGTTGTGTGTATATAAAGAAGCCGAGCAGGCATGTAGGCGGGGGGGGGGGGGGCTAAGGGGGCTTCAGACCCCCCCCCCAAATTCTCAGGGTGGTCCACAAAAAAGGCTTTACTGGTACATTATTTAAACTGTTATGTTTATTCATATCATGATCTGATCACCATGCTCATTATATCCCACATTAATGGGGTTATTGGGATAACAATACAAAAGGTTTGCTAGGGTAGACCCTCTTCCACCCAGTCTCAGCCCCCCGAACCAAACTCAGCCCCGAATCAAAATCCTGGCTACGGCCCTGGAGCCGAGGCTCTGTTTTGCTAAAGCCTGGGATGGTGGGCCTGCCATGAGTTTCCGGAAATGAAAGAACAGATGATTCCTCTGCTGTCACCTTTTGCTTGCTTCCTTTTTGCCACCTACATACACACTGCAAGTTGAGGTCTGAAAGCGAGGATTAATTTAATGGCTGCTTCCCTTAGTCTAGTTTTCTACAGCTGAAACTTGATCACTTCTTTTCACATTTTTGTTGCTCACCTGCTCCCGGGAAGGAAATTTAATTATTTCAAAGAAAGACAGACAAATTAATAAACGAGAAAGGAGATTTATTCCACACAGCCCTCCCAGAATTGTTTATGTTCCACCATTTATTCCATCAAGGTCTGGTTTCAGGTGCCCAGCATGAACTTAGTTTGGCTTCCTGGTAGAACACTACTTAGACTCCGGTGAGATGCGATGAACTGTGCACAGCTTTTCTCAGAAAAGGGTTTCTTTTGAGAGAAAACATGAACTTTGTTCCACTTTCACTGAGATTTGTTTCATCCTCAGGAGGTTTTAAGGTGAAATTCAAAAGCAAAGCCTTAGGGAAAATCTTGCTTTACTTACACCCTGCCTTTCTCCCAAAGTTGGGAACAAAAGTGGCCAAAATGATACTTTTTGGATGAAGGGCCTCATCACATGGGGCAATGGAAGCGTCCTTGGCACTTCTCCCTGGTTCACCCATGGAGCCCAATGACACCCATCAAATGATATACAGTGCCTTCTGGTGGGGCTCCATTGGCGAACTGAAATGGCAGCTTATTGGGATGTTGGCATCGCCAACACAAGGGCTGCCCCATGTTCCATAAGGAACAACAGGGCTTTGGCACAGTGGCAACGCTTCCTCAGGTGGGATGCCGGAAGAATCAGCTGGCAGTCAGGGTGCTGGGATTGCCCTGCGGGGGGGGGGGGGGCTGGAGGGGCTCTGGAGGAGCTCAGCCCCCCCCAATTCTCAGGGTGGTCCACGAGAAGGCCTTACTGCTACATTATTTAAACTGTTATGTGTATTCATATCATGATCTGATCACTATGCTCAATATATCCCATATGCAAGGGGGTATTGGGATAGTGATCCAAAAGGTTTGCTAGGGCAATGTTTCCCCACCAGTGTGCTGTGGCACACTAGTGTGCCTTGAGTGATCATCAGATGTGCCGTGGGAAATTGGAACCTCAATCCCCTTCCCCCTCCTGCCGAACACTTTTTCTTCTCCACTTGGGCCCCCTTCTTCCCAGCCTCGCTCTGCTCGATTTGCCTCGCTTTGCTCTGGGGCGAGTCTGCGCAGTAGCGCCCGCACGTGGACACGTCTTCCTCCCTCCCTCCCTCCTGAACACGCTCACGCTGCCCCTCGGATCAAAATGGCGGCAGAAGCAGCAGTGTAGAAGAAAAAGTAAGTATTCGGCAGGAGGCAGGGCCGTAGCCAGGATTTTGTTTCGGGGGGGCTGAATGAGTGAGAGAGATCTACCGTAGCAAACCTTTAAAAAAAAAATTTTTGTATCTTTATCCCAATACCCCCCATGCATATGAGATATATTGAGCATGGTGATCAGATCATGATATCAATACACATAACAGTTTAAATAATAAATGTTATTTATTTACTTTCATTAACAAAATGTTTAGAATACTTTTTAAACTTATTTTTTACTT